>JAACNH010000547.1:0-183200 GCA_019447015.1 Hymenochirus boettgeri
ACACTTATATATATAAACTGTTTAACCCAAACCATGTAGGGTGTTTAATGATAGAGTTTATTATAGTAACTGACCGAGTAGACACTTATATATATATATAAACTGTATATATAAACTGTTTAACCCAAACCATGTAGGGTGTTTAGTGATAGTTTATTACAGTAACTGACCGAGTAGACACTTATATATATAAACTGTTTAACCCAAAGTAACTGACCGAGTAGACACTTATATATATAAACTGTTTAACCCAAACCATGTAGGGTGTTTAGTGATAGTTATTATAGTAACTGACCGAGTAGACACATATATATAAACTGTTTAACCCAAACCATGTAGGGGGTTTAGTGATAGTTTATTATATTAACTGACCGAGTAGACACATATATATAAACTGTTTAACCTAAACCATGTAGGGTGTTTAGTGATAGTTTATTATAGTAACTGACTGAGTAGACACATATATATATATAAACTGTTTAACCCAAACCATGTAGGGGGTTTAGTGATAGTTTATTATAGTAACTGACCGAGTAGACACTTATATATATAAACTGTTTAACCCAAACCATGTAGGGTGTTTAGTGATAGAGTTTATTATAGTAAACTCTGTGTGTGGGGGATTGATCTAGTTCTACAATCCTCTGTCTTACCTTCCTGGTGTATCTGTCTGTGTGTGGGTGGGTGATTGATCTAGTTCTACAATCCTCTGTCTTACCTTCCTGGTGTATCTGTCTGTGTGACCGAGTAGACACTTATATTTATAAACTGTTTAACCCAAACTATGTAGGGTGTTTAATGATAGTTAATTAGAGTAATTGGCCAAGTAGACACTTATATATATAAACTGTTTAACCCAAACCATGTAGGGTGTTTAGTGATAGTTAATTAGAGTAATTGGCCGAGTAGACACTTATATATATAAACTGTTTAACCCAAACCATGTAGGGTGTTTAGTGATAGTTAATTATATTAATTGATTGAGTAAACACATATATATAAACTGTTTAACCCAAACCATGTAGGGTGTTTAGTGATAGTTAATTATATTAATTGATTGAGTAGACACTTATATAAACTGTTTAACCTAAACCATGTAGGGTGTTTAGTGATAGTTAATTATATTAATTGATTAAGTAGACACTTATATATTTAAATTTATATATAAATCCCTGGAGATAAAGGTTTCAGTGTTAACCACTAGGCTACAGTGCTGGTGCTGATTTAGGTCACATCATTGGACTATTTATGTTCTGTTTCTGGCTCTAGTGAGGACTATTTATGTTCTGTTTCTGGCTCTAGTGAATAGTAGTATAGTAAACTATAGATAGTCTAGTGAGTCTCCCTCTAGTGTGAGCGACTTGGTGATCCATCCAGGTCACGGTATATCTGTAATATTCATCCATCCAGGTCATGGTATATCTGTTGTATTCAGTTATATCAAATGGACTTGAAATTTAGTTCTTGAATCCCCTCTCCCTGATGATTGATTCACATCGATCATTCACCCATAGAATCATATGAGCGAGTCCAGACACCCCCCTCTCCTTGATATTATTCACATCCGATATTTCACCCCAATAGAACATCAGAGAGCGAGTGCCCAGACATCCACCTACTCCTGATATTATTCACCTCCGATATTCACCCATTTAAAACAATAGAGCGAGTTCCCAACACTCCCCCTCTCCTGATATTATTCACAATCCGATATTCACCCATAGAAACATAAGCGTCAGACTCCCTCTCCTGAAGTACATCTTCCCCAAATTGACAGTCCCAAGACATCCATCTCCTGTATTATTCACATCCCCGATATTCACCATAGAATCATAGAGCGAGTCCAGAATCCCCCTCTCCCTGATATTATCATCACATCCATATTCACCCATAGAAACATAGAGCGAGCCCAGACACTTCCTCCTCTCCCTCAGTTTAGTTCACATCCGGATATTCACCCATAGAACATAGAGCGAGTCCAGACATCCCACTCTCCCTGATATTATTCAACAATCCGGATATTCACCATAGAACAGACGGCTAGTCACAGACATCCCTCATCCTCCCTGCTCTATTCACACTCCGATATTCCCCACTATAGACATAGACGAGTCCCAGACATCTCTCCCCTCTCTCCCTGATATATTCACATCCCTGATATTCCACATAAACGATAGAGCGAGTCCCAGACATCCCCCTCTCCTGTATGATTTCACGAGCAGATCCTTACCACCATAGAACTAGTAGAGCGAGTCCCGGACATATCCCCCTCTCCGCAATATATTCACAATCCGATATTCACCCATAGAACATAGAGCGAGTCCACAGACCCCCATCCCCCTTCCCTGATATTAATCAATCCGATTTAACCATAGAACATTAGAGCGAAGTTTCCCAGACCTCCCCCTCTCCCTGATATAAATGGCAGCTGAGGGAGCACAATGTCTGTTTATTAGAGGTTAACAAATGACAGAAACTTAATGGTCACATGACTTGTATGCATGTGTGTCTGTTGGGATACATGTGTTTGTATGTATGTGTGTCTGACGGTGTTTATGCATGTGTATGACTGTTTACATGTATGTGTTGCATGTAAAGTACCGGTATTTGCAGCAGACAGACCCCCTAGGATCTATGTGTACCCTTATCTGTCTGTATGGCCTTTACTGTGTATATGGCTGGTATCCACTCCCTGTAATAAAGTATAGACAGCCAATAGGAGGAGCATCCCATAATAATAATGTCCTGTGTGTGTCCAGGTATAACTTATCGGTAGGTGCAGGACCTCCCTAACCCTACGACCATGTTTCCTGTGGGAAGATATTTCTGCTGATCTCCGCTGGTCTTTCAGGTAGTGACGGTCAATACTGTAATGGTGACATCACTAACAATCACTTAAAGCTTGATTACTGTGATCCTCCTATGGCATGAACCCCTAAAGGGTTCTGTTTGGATATGGAAGGATCTGGGATTTGGAAGGGAGTTTGCCAGTCTTTGGGTTATCATGTCTCTAGTTTCATTTATACCTTGGGGAAGGGGACATGCCCTTTAGTGCTGTGCTCCTGTATCCTGCTATTAAATGGTGAACCACAACTCCCAGCATTTCCTTGACTGGCTGGGGTCTGTAGTTCCAGCTAATGGAAGAGCTGTCCTTGCAGAGTTCGATTACCTGTTTTCTTTATTCTTACAGGAACGCCAGACTCGAAGCAAAACAATAAGAACATAATGTCCCCGTTATCAAGGAACTGATATCCATAACTAAATAACTTTGGGATAGTAATTTTTGTGGTGCAGCCGGTTGGCTCGGAGACTGAATTTGTCTTTCAGCATCTATGCACCTTCCGACACAAGATACAAAAATGATTCACCCTCCACTTTTTATTTTCATTCTGGGGGGTTGTTTCCCCTTATTAATTTTTGGTTCGCCACTTGCTGTCCTTCCACTGTGATTAAATGTAGATTTAAAATAACAGCCCTTGCATTGTCAATTTTTGCTCCGTATATTCCACCTTTAAATAAGGGTCTAGTAGCTAGTCAAAGGCTGGTAAGGCGGGAGAAAAACGCCAACGATTTCTCTCAACTGGATTGGCTAATGTCCCCCGACTATTGAATCTAATACCTGTTTATTTTTTGTTTTGAAGGTAGTTGTGTTCTCCTTTTTAATTTTTTTTAAAAAACTGTTCACTATTAACTCCCGGGTACGGGAAATATGGCGCCGCTTTTCCTGCCGATGCGGGACTAAAAACTTACAAATCCGTCAGCTGGAGTCGTGATGTTGGGATATATGAAAATGCTCACATCTGCTCCGCTGACTGTTTTGGAAGTATAGTTTGAAATAGTTGGAACCAGGCAGAGTTGTCCAGCAGCTGGTGGGTAGGAAAAAATGAATCACGGTAAATAACAGGATTGGTTATGAGGGCTGTTTCTTCAAACAAGATGCCAGATATAGGTTTGTACTACGTTAGATCACGGAATTGAAGTTTAGTTCTGAGGACGTTTGAATAGTCATCCGACTGGAATCTATCAATTCAGAATGAATTGTTACATAGAATCTGTGGAAATTATGTACCTGGAAAATAAAAATGGAGGTCTGGGACTCGCTCTATGTTCTATGGGTGAATATCGGATGTGAATAATATCAGGGAGAGGGGGAGGTCTGGGACTCGCTCTATGTTCTATGGGTGAATATCGGATGTGAATTCACCCATAGAACCATATGAAAGCGAGTCCCAGACCTCCCTCTCTCCATGATATTATTAACATCCGATATTCACCAATAGAACAGAGAGCGATGCCCAGACATCCACCTCCCCTTATATTATTCCACATACGATATTCACAAGAGATAAACTAAGCGATCCCAGTACCATCCCCCTCTCCTGATATTATCACATCCGATATCACCCATAGAACATAGCGAGTCCCAGACATCCCCTCTCCGCTGTATTGATCACATCAACGATTTACCCATAGAATCATATGAGCGAGTCCAGACATCCCCCCTCTCACCTGATATTATCAATACGATCATTTCACCCATCGAACATAGAGCGAGTCCCGACATCCCCTTCCTATATTATTCACACTCCGATATTCACCCATTAGAACAATAGAGCGAGTCCAGACTATCCCCCTCTCCCTGATATTATTCAACAAGTTCCGATATTCACCTAGAACATGAGCGGTAGTCCCAGACATCCCCCTCATCCTGACCTAGCTCTTATTCCATTCCGATATTCACCCAAAACTATAGCTAGCGAGTCCCGAACATCCACCTATCCTCTCCCTGATATTGATTCACATCCCGATATTCCAACCATAAATGATACGAGCGAGTCCCAGGAATCCCCCTCTCCTTATATTTTCACATCCGATATTACACCCATAGAAAATAGAGCGAGCCCGACAATCCCCTCTCCCTGAGATTATTTCACAATCCGGATATTCCCCATTAGACATAGAGCGAGTCACAGACCATCCCACCTCTCCCTGATTTAATCACATCCGATTTCCCATTAGAAAGAGATGCGAGTCAGACATCCCCATCTCCCTGCCTATCATTCATTCACATCCGATATCACCCCATAGAACCATAGGCGGTCCCAACATCTCCCCTTCTCCCTGATATATTCACAATCCGATATTCACACCCATAGAACATAGAGCGAGTCCCAGACATCCCCCTCTCCCTGATTGTATTCACGACCGATGCCTCTCACCCATAGAACAGTGCGCGTCCCAGAGGCCGACATTCCCCTCTCCCGCATATTATTCACATCGATATTCACCCATAAATACTAGAGCGAGAGTCCCAGACCTCAGCCCCCTATCCCTGATATTATCAATCCGATCTTCACCACTAGACATTAGAGCGAGACTCCTTCCCGATTATTCGACCTCCCCTACATAAGCTCCACAATTCTGATCAGTATTAATCGACGATAGTCCGACATCCATCCCCTCCTGATTATGCAACCGAGATTTCACAGAACAAGAGCGACGAATCCGCCTTCCTGTTATTCATCGATCCCCATAGACTCAGAGCGACCCTCTGTACTCCGATATCACCAAAATAGACAGCCCAGACATCGTACTCCCTTCCTCAATGACGAGTCCAGACTCCTCCCCTGTATAATCGTTCCACCATGCCATGATCGCTCTCATTTTCAAATCGTTCACACTAGACCCGCCCCCGCCCGATTATGGCGCGATGGACAATGTCTAATTAGAGGTTCAATTAACTAATGGTCCAATGATGTCGGTGCTGCTGTTGGATACCTGTGTTGTTGTATGTTTCCTGACGTTTAGATGTGATGCTGTTTACATTGTATGTGTTGCATGTACTTAGTACCGGGTATTTGCAGCAGACAGACCCCCTAGGATCTATGTGTACACTTATCTGGTCTGTATGGCCTTACGTGTGTATATGGCTGGTATCCACTCCCTGTAATAAGTATAGACAGCCAATAGGAGGAGCATCCCATAATAATAATGTCCTGTGTGTGTCCAGGTATAACTTATCGGTAGGTGCAGGACCTCCCTAACCCTACGACCATGTTTCCTGTGGAGATATTTCCTGCTGACTGCCGCTGGGTCCTTCGGGTAGTGACGCGGGTACAATACTGTAATGGTGATATCACTACAATCAACTTAAAGCTTGCTTACTGTGATCCTCCTTGCTGACCCCTAAAGGGTTCTGTTTGGATATTGGAAAGGTCTTGGATTTAAAGGGAGTATTTCATCTTTGGGTTATCATGTCTCTATTTTTCAATTATCATACCTTGGGGAAGGGGACATTGCCTTTAGTGCTTGCTCCTGTATCCTGCTATAACATGTTGGAATAACAAATCCCCAGCTTTTCCTTGTCTAGGCTGTGGGTTCTGGTAGGTCCAGGAATGGACAGAGCTGTCCTCTGCACGAGTTCGTTACCTGTTTCCTTTATTCTACAGGAACGCCAGAACTCGAAGCAAAACAATAGAACATATTCCCCTTATCCAAGAACTGATTATCCATAACTAAAATAACTTTGGGGATAGTAATCTTTTGTGGTCAGCCGGTTGGCTCGGAGACTGAGATTTGTCTTTCAGAACATCTATGTCTGCCCTTCCGATACACAAGATACCCAAAAAATGATCACCCTCACTTTGTTATTTTCATTCTGGGGGGTTGTTTCCCCTTATTAATTTTTGGTTCTGTCCACTTGCTTTTCCTCCACTATTAAATGTAGATTTAAAATAACAGCCCTGCATTTTCACTTTTTTGCTCCGTATATTCACCTTTAAATAAGAGTCTAGTATCTATCAAACTGACTGTGTAAGGCGGGAGAAACGCCAAAGATTCTCTCACCTGTGATTGGCTAATGTCCCCCGCTATTGAATCTAATTACCTGTTTATTTTTTGTTTTGAAGGTAAGTTGTGTTCTCCTTTTTTAATTTTTTTTAATAAAACTGTTCACTATTAACTCCCGGTACGGTAAATATGGCGCACGCTCCTGCCGACTGCTGGACTATAAATACTTACGAAATCGTTCACTGGAGCGTTGATGTTGGGATAATATGAAAATGCTCACCTCTGCCTCCGCTGACATGTTTTGGAAGTATGTTTGAAATATTTAACCCATGGCAGAGTTGTCCACAGCTGGTGTATGGTAACATGAATCACGGTAATAACAGGATTGGTTACTGAGGGCTTGTTCTTCAACATAGATGCAGATATGGTTTGTACTATCGTTAGATCACCGGAATTGAAGTTTAAGTTCTGAGGACGTTTGATGTCATCCGACTGGAATCTTCAATTCAGAATGATTGTTACAAGAATCTGTGGAAATTATGTACCTGGAAAATAAAAATGATGTGAATAATATCAGGGAGAGGGGGATGTCTGGGACTCGCTCTATATTCTATGGGTGAATATCGGATGTGAATAATATCAGGGAGAGGGGGATGTCTGGGACTCGCTCTATATTCTATGGGTGAATATCGGATGTGAATAATATCAGGGAGAGGGGGATGTCTGGGACTCGCTCTATGTTGAACATATGAGCGAGCCCAGACACTCCCCTCTCCATGATATTATTCACATCCGATATTCACCCAGAGAACATAGAGCGAGTGCCCAGCCTACCACCCTCCTGATTTATTATCACTCTCCGATGGATTCACCCATAAACAAGAGCGATCCCATACCCCTCTCCTGATATGATATCCATCCGATGATCACCATAGAACATTAAGCGAGTCCCAGACATCCCCCTCATCCGATATTATTACACATCCGCGAGTATTACCCATAGAAATAGAGCGAGTCCCAGACTCCCCCTCTCCGATATTATCAATCACACCATATCACCATAGACATAGAGCGAGTTCCCAGACATCCCCGTCTCCCTGCATATTATTCACATCCGATATTCACCCATAGAACATAGAGCGAGTCCCAACATCCCCCTACTCCCTGATATTATTCAACAGTTCCGAATTCACCCATAGAACCATAGAAGCGGAGTCCCAGACACCCCTCTCCTCCCTGACTATTTTAACATCTCCGATATTACCCCAAAAGCATAAGACGAGTCCCGACATCCACCCTCTCCCCTTCTCTATATGATTCCACATCCCGATATCACAACCAAAAGATAGAAGCGAGTCCCAGACATCCCCTCTCCTGATATTATTCACATCCGATATTACACCCATAGAACATAGAGCGAGTCCCAGACATCCCCTCTCGAATTCACATCGTATCCCATAGATAGCTCGCCCCATCCTCCTTATCACAGATTCACCCATAGAATATACGAGCGAGTCCCAGACATCCCCCTCTCTCCCTTAATATATTCACATCACGATATTCACCCCATAGAACCATCAGAGCGAGTCCCGAACATCCACCTACTCCTGATATTATTCACACAATCCGATATTCACCCCATTAGAACATAGAGGCGAGTCCAGACATCCCCCTCTCCCTGATTATTATTCACATCCGATATTCACCCCATAGAAACATAGGCGAGTGCCGACATCCCCTCTCCTGATAGTTATTCCATCCGATATTCACCCATTAAATATAGAGCGGAGTCCCAGACACCCACTCTCCCTGATATTATTCCTCCCCCGTATCTCACCACTAGAATATAGAGCGAGTCCCCAGAATCCCCCTCTCCCTGATATTATCCCGATCCGATATTCACCCATAGAAAATAAGCGGTCCCAGACACTCCTCCTCTCCCTGATATATTCACATCCGATATTCACCCATCGAACCATGAGCGAGTCCAGACATCCACTCCCCCCCTCCCTGATATTATCACATGCCGAGATCTTCACCCATTAGAACATAGAGCGAGTCAGACATCCGCCCTCTCCCTTGATATATTCACATCCGATATTCACCCATAGAACTACGAGCGAGTCCCCGACACCTCCCCTTCTCCCTGATTTATTCACATCCCGATATTCACACCATAGAACATAGAGCGAGTCCCAGACATCCCCCTCTCCTGTATGCTTCCACATGCCTCTCACCCATAGAACATAGTTAGAGCGCAGTCCCAAGGACTCCCCCTCTCCCTGATATTATTCACATCGATATTCACCCAAGCACATAGAGCGATCCCAGACCTCCCCCCTTCCCTGATTTATCCAATCCGATATTAACCATAAACATTAGAGCGAGTTCCCAGACCTCCCCGACTCCTGGATATAATGGCAGTGAGGAGACAATGTCTTGTTAATTAGAGGTTAACAAATGTACAGACGTAATGGTCAATGACTTGTATCATGTGTGGTCTGTGGATACCTGTTGTTTGTTGTTGTGTGTTCCTGACGGGTTGTTTATGCAGTGTGACTGTTTACATTGTATGTGTTTGCATGTACTAGTACGGTATTTGCAGCAGAACAAGACCCCCTAGGATCTATGTGTACCCTTATCTGTCTGTATGGCCTTACTGTGTATATGGCTGGTATCCACTCCCTGTAATAACGTTAGACAGCCCATAGGGAGGAGGTCCCATAATGAAAATTGTCCTGTGTGTGTCCAGGTATACACTTTACGGTGAGTTGCAGGACCTCCCTAACCCTACGACCATTTCCTGTGGGAGATATTTTCCTGCTGACTGCCGCTGGGTCCTTCGGGTAGTGACCGGGTACAATACTGTAATGGTGACATCACTAACAATCACTTAAAGCTGCTTCCTGTGCTGCCTCCTCTGGAACCCTAAAGGGTCTGTTGGATATTGGAAGGATCTGGGATAAAGGGATGTATTGCAGTCTTTGGGTTATCATGTCTCTAGTTTCATTTATACCTTGGGGAAGGGGACATGCCCTTTAGTGCTGTGCTCCTGTATCCCTGCTAAAATGTTGGAATAACAAACTCCCAGCTTTCCTTATCTAGGCTGTGGGTTCTGAGTGTCAGGAATGGACAGGCTTTCCTCTGCGAGTTTCGATTACCTGTTTTCCTTTATTCTACAGGAACGCCAGGAACTCGAAGCAAAACATAAAACATAATTTCCCCGTTTATCCAAGAACTGATATCCATAACTAAAAAACTTTGGGATAGTAATTTTTGTGGTCAGCCTGTTGGCTCGGAGACTGATTTGTCTTCTCAGACATCTTGTCACCTTCCACACAAGCTACCAAAAATGATTCACCTCCACTTTTTTATTTCATTCTGGGGGGTTGTTTCCCCCTATACTTTTTGGTTCGTTCCATCTTGCTGTCCTCCACTATTAAATGTAGATTTAAAATAACAGCCCTGCATTTTCACTTTTTTGCTCCGTATTTCCCCTTTGAAATAAGTTCTAGTAGTCTAGTCAAATGGCTGTGTAAGGGCGGAGAAGAAACGCCAAGATTTCCTCTCCATTGATTGGCTAATGTCCCCGCTATTGAATCTAATACCTGTTTATTTTTTGTTTTGAAGTAAGTTGTGTTCTCCTTTTTTAATTTTTTTTATAAAACTGTTCACTATTAACTCCCGTGGTAGGAAATATGGCGCTCGCTTTCCTGCCGTGCGTGGACTAAAAACTTCGAAATCGTTCAGCTGGAGTCGTGATGTTGGGATAAATATGAAAATGCACACTCTGCTCCGCTGACTTGTTTGGAAGTTTTTGAAATATTAACCCAGGCAGAGTGTCCGCGCATCGGTGGGTAGATAAATGAATCACGGAAATAACAGGATTGGGGTTACTGAGGGCTTGTTTTCAAACATAGATGCCAGATATGGTTTGTACTCTCGTTAGTCACCGGAATTTGAAGTTTTAGTTCTTGAGGAGTTTCGATGTCATCCGACTGATCTTCAATTCAGAATGAACTTGTTACTAGAAATCTGTGGACAATTATGTACCTGGAAAATAAAAATTGTTCTATGGGTGAATATCGGATGTGAATAATATCAGGGAGAGGTGGGAGGTCTGTATGCATTTCACATCATTGGCTGGCTTGTGTTATTGTATGGATGACGAACAATTGGGGATATTAAAGGACAAGTCCAACTGCCCAAACCCACAGATGAATAAATTTACACAAAGTGCACCTGAAAAAAAGTTATATAGGCCGACATGTCCTTTAAGCAGGTTGGTGGCTTTAGGTAACTATTGGGTAACACTTCTACCCCCTCTATATATTTACCCATCAGCCATTAATTATTAAATACAGGACAGAGTTAAAGAAATCCACATCTTTCTGTAACTTACCTCAGGGTGGCAGCTGCATAGTTTAGTTCTGTCAGCTGCACAGTTCAGCAGGCCGGTAGTATATGACCAATGGGGTGCTGGCGGTAGGCTTCATGACCTGTCGGGATGATGTCAGCTCCGTCAAACTTTAGCAGTGGACAGAAAGAAAACCAGGGAGCCACCGATCCACCAGGTAAGTACCACGCAGACACTTCATTGTTTTACCTCTGGTTCTCAATGAAAACTCTGGTACAAAGTTGCCATGTTTAAATTACAAATTAGTCCAGCCGGTATTTTACTACCGGGCAAGTACCCAATTAATGTGCATGGTCTCTTTTTATGACTCGGTTATAAAATAAATGGTAAATTGCTGGTAACAATCATTTACAATTGTATCGGTATTTCTGAACACCTACCTCTTTATATTAACACCCACAATGTGAAAGGGATTTAGGGTTAGGTCCTGCTATGCGCGTTGCTTTTCGTGCATTTGGCGAATCGCAATGTCATTTAATATAGAAAGGAATAGTTTCCCACTGTATAATTTGTGTTCCGAATCAATGCGGTGTGTGCACGACTTTTGGTCCGTGTGTGTCAGAATTGCTCTTTAATTATCTATGGGAACGAGAAAACAACCACGGACACATGGGAGAACCTCAGTCCCAAACAGTCTCCCTTTACCCCATAATGCTAGGGACTGTGTGTAGCCTGGTCCTTGAATCTTAATGATTCTGTCCATCATTGGTGCGGTGTATATCCAGCTTTATAGACTACAATGAAAGTGCTGGCAGAAAACCGCACTGCATGCTGGATTAGTACAATTATGCAATAACAATTATTAATGGGATAGTCTCACAATGACAAAAGCAATGCTGGAAAACCCACATATAGACAATGAGGCAACCGGTAAAGTTAGCACTTGAAAATTTTAATTAATTAGTGATGCACTAGTGCTTTACACTTCTGAGCTCCATATAAACGCAGGCTCACTGTTCACTTCACCCACTGCATGACCTAAAGTACCCAAATAAAATTACTTCTCACTGTTCACTTCACCCACTGCATGACCTAAAGTACCCAAATAAAATTACTTCCCTATGTACAGTTCACCCACTGCATGAAGTAAACTACCCAAATACAGTTACTTCTCACTGTACAGTTCACCTACTGCATGACCTAAAGTACCCAAATAAAATTACTTCCCTATGTACAGTTCACCCACTGCATGACCTAAAGTACCCAAATAAAATTACTTCCCTATGTACAGTTCACCCACTGCATGAAGTAAACTACCCAAATACAGTTACTTCTCACTGTATAGTTCACCCACTGCATGACCTAAACTACCCAAATAAAATTACTTCTCACTGTACACTTCATCCACTGCATGACCTAAAGTACCCAAATAAAATTACTTCTCACTGTACATTTCACCCACTGCATGAAGTAAACTACCCGAATTCAGTTACTTCTCACTGTACAGTTCACTCACTGCATGGCCTAAACTACCCAAATAAAATTACTTCCCTATGTACAGATCACCCACTGCATGACCCAAAACTACCCGAATAGTTACTTCTCACTGTACAGTTCACTCACTGCATGACCTAAACTACCCAAATAGTTACTTCTCATTGTACACTTCACCCACTGCATGACCTAAACTACCCAAATAGTTACTTCTCATTGTACACTTCACCCACTGCATGACCTAAACTACCCAAATACAGTTACTTCTCACTGTACAGTTCACCCACTGCATGACCTAAACTACCCAAAAATACTTTCTGTACAGATGGGGAGGGGAGGGATACAGTTATTTTCTCGCAGTACAGTAGGTACGATCAGTTCCCTGGCTATCTGGGGGAAGGTACTTTCTGTACAGGTGGAGAGGGATGGGATACACAGTCACTTCCTCCCAGTACAGTAGGTACAGTCAGTTCCCTGGCTATCTGGGGAAGGTACTTTGTGTATCCCATCCCTCTCCACCTGTACAGAAAGTACCTTCCCCAGATAGCCAGGGAACTGACTGTACCTAATGTACTGGGAGGAAGTGACCGTGTATCCCATCCCTCTCCATCTGTACAGAAAGTACCTTCCCCAGATAGCCAGGGAACTGACTGTACCTACTATACTTGGAGGAAGTGACTGTGTATCCCATCCCTCTCCATCTGTACAGAAATACCTTCCCAGATAGCCAGGGAACTGACTGTACCTACTGTACTGGGAGGAAGTGACTGTGTATCCCATCCCTCTCCACCTGTACAGAAAGTACCTTCCCCAGATAGCCAGGGAACTGACTGTACTGGGAGGAAGTGACTGTGTATCCCATCCCTCTCCACCTGTACAGAAAGTACCTTCCCCAGATAGCCAGGGAACTGACTGTACTGGGAGGAAGTGACTGTGTATCCCCATCCCTCTCCACCTTAAGTACCTTCCCCGATAGCCAGGGAACTGACTGTACCTACTATACTGGGAGGAAGTGACTGTGTATCCCCATCCTCTCCCATCTGTACAGAAAGTACCTTCCCCAGATAGCCAGGGAACACTGTACCTACTGTACTGGGAAGTGACTGTGTATCCCCATCCCTCTCCATCTGTACAGAAAGTACCTTCCCGATAGCCAGGGAACGACTGTACCTACTGTACTGGGAGGAAGTGACTGTGTTCCCCTCCCTCTCCACCTGTACAGAAAGTACCTTCCCCAGATAGCCAGGGAACGGACTGTACCTACTGTACTGGGAGGAATACTGTGTATCCCATCCCTCTCCACCTGTACAGAAAGTACTCCCCAGAAGCCAGGGAACTGACTGTACTGGGAGGAATGACTGTGTATCCCATCCTCTCTCCACCTGTACACAGAAAGTACCTTCCCCAGATAGCCAGGGAACTGACTGTACTGGGAGGAAGTGTCTGTGTATCCCCATCCCTCTCCACCTGTACAGAAAGTACCTTCCACATATAGCCAGGGAACTGACTGTACCTACTGTACTGGGAGGAAGTGATTGTGTATCCCATCCCTCTCCTATCTGTACAGAGTCACTTCCTCCAGTACAGTAGGTACAGTCAGTTCCCTGGCTATCTGGGGAAGGTACTTCTGTAAGGTGGAAGATGGGGATCACAGTACTTCCTCCAGTACAGTCAGTTCCCTGGCATCTGGGGAAGGTACTTTCGTACAGGTGGAGAGGGATGGAATACACGTCACTTCCTCCCAGTACAGTCAGTTCCCTGGCTATCTGGGGAAGGTACTTTCTGTACAGGTGGAGAGGGATGGGATACACAGTCACTTCCTCCCAGTACATAGTACAGTCAGTTCCCTGGCTATCTGGGGAAGGTACTTTCTGTACAGGTGGAGAGGGATGGGATACAGTCACTTCCTCCCAGTACAGTAGGTACAGTCAGTTCCCTGGCTATCTGGGGAAGGTACTTTCTGTACAGATGGAGAGGGATGGGGATACCAGTCACTTCCTCCACAGTACAGTAGGTACAGTCAGTTCCCCGGCTATCTGGGGAAGGTACTTTCTGTACGGTGGAGAGGGATGGGATACACAGTCACTTCCTCCCAGTACAGTAGGTACAGTCAGTTCCCTGGCTATCTGGGGAAGGTACTTTGTACAGGTGGAGAGGGATGGGATACACAGTCACTTCCTCCCAGTACAGTAGGTACAGTGTTCCCTGGCTATCTGGGGAAGGTACTTTCTGTACAGATGGAGAGGGATGGGATACACAGTCACTTCCTCCCAGTATAGTAGGTACAGTCAGTTCCCTGGCTATCTGGGGAAGGTACTTTCTGTACAGGTGGAGAGGGATGGTATACACAGTCACTTCCTCCCAGTACAGTAGGTACAGTCAGTTCCCTGCTATCTGGGGAAGGTACTTTCTGTACAGGTTAGAGGGATGGATACACAGTCACTTCCTCCCTCAGTACAGTAGGTACAGTCAGTTCCCTGGCTATCTGGGGGAAGGTACTTTCTGTACGGTGGAGAGGGATGGGATACACAGTCACTTCCTCCCAGTACAGTCAGTTCCCTGGCTATCTGTCTATTCCTGTACAGATTTAGGGGAGATGGGATACAGTCACTAATCCCCATACAGTAGGAAGTCTGTTCTCTAGCTAACTGATGAAAAGGGGTGGGGACACAGCCACTTCCTCTCTGAACAGATACAGTAGTTTGCAAGGCTAGAACCACAGATAGTGAGGCCCTATGTATGAATTATTTCCAAGACAAATCAACCTTTCTGGATGAAACATTTTAACCTCTAACCTCATTAACAGCAAGTAAATCACTTTCAAACAGAAAATCTAACCGATGTTTGGATACTGAAATCCATGTTCCTTAACATGTTAAGCAATAATTTAGGCTTGATTACATTATCTAGGCTAGGTACACACGGGTTGACTTTAACCAGACAGAAAAAAAAAAAAAATAGACCCCCGCGTCACATAGCACAGCTGGGCCAAAACATTTGGCACCTTTCTTTACTGCTCACAGACCCACCGAGCGATAGATAAACTTAGGTAAAGACTGGTTGAATAAGAGTGTAAGGGTAAACTTCCCGACCAAGTGCTCCCGCGATTAAGATAGACCGATCCTGCCAGAACTGCCTTCCTGTTCTACGCACTGACATGTGCGATCGCAAAATGAATGGGGTTTGTGTTGGTCCATAGAACGGGAAATCGGCGGTTCCGGGGAGTCTAATGTCGCGCGGAGTGCTTGGTCGGGTAAGTAAAATCGGTTATATGTATGGCCACCTTAACTGTGGTCTCCATACGAGTGCCCTTATTACAAAGAGCACTCTCTAACCTTTAGAATAACTCTAGGATCATGCTTCTAGTTGAGTCTATCCAACATAACGCACCTCACTGGTGTAAGCAGGAAGCACCTCCATTTATACCGATTGTCATTTTAACAGGGGCGTAACTACGCCCCTCCCCCCCGTGAAATTGGGGGCAGGGCCCCTTACTCCCCCCCTCCCCAGAGATCCTGATCAGCTGTTTTCCTACAATCTCAGTTACCTGTAAAAACAACACTTTAGTTTAGTAGAAATGCTGTGGTATTTAAAAGTAATGGGTCTAATTTTTTTTGTTCTCTCCTCTTAACCTCCCTTTTTATTCAAGTTTCCAGATTCTCCTCCTGTCTTATGGCCTATGGCGTTCCGCCCCCACAAATATTCCTACTACTGGTCTCATAAGGAAAGTGACGAATGTTGCGTGTGACACCATTGTGCCGCGGCGTGTCATTGTCGCGGTGCAATGACTCAAATGCATGCCCGTCCATGGTGATGTGCGCACTGTGTACCTTATGAGAGTCCGTACATAGGAAATCTCGTGGGGGCGAACTCCAGAGGCCATAACAGGAGGAGGAATCTGCAACTTTGAAGCAAAAAAGGGAGGCTCTTGGGGTGGGAATAAACTACAAACAGCAACCCCGAGAAACTATCCATATCCCCCGTACCAACCAGAACTACAGTATATGTATTAATACCAGTAATTCTCATATTATATAGTATCCCGTACCAACCAGAACTACAGTATATGTATTAATACCAGTAATTCTCAATATTATATAGTATCCCCGTACCAACCAGAACTACAGTATATGTATTATCCCAGTAATTCTCATATTATATAGTATCCCCCGTACCAACCAGAACTACAGTATATGTATTAATCCCAGTAATTCTCAATATTATATAGTATCCCCGTACCAACCGAACTACAGTATATGTTAATACCAGTAATTCCTCAATATTATATAGTATCCCGTACCAACAGAAACTACAGTATATGTATTAATACCAGTAATTCTCAATATTATATAGTATCCCGTACCAACCAGAACTACGTATATGTATTAATACCATAATTCTCAATATTATATAGTATCCCCCGTACCAACCAAGAACTACAGTATATGTATTAATACCAGTAATTCTCAATATTATATGTATCCCCGTACCACCAGAACCTACAGTATATGTATTAATACCAGTAATTCTCAATATTATATAGTACCCCCGTACCACACCAGAACTACTATATGTATTAATACCAGTAATTCTCAATATTATATAGTATCCCTCCGTACCACCAGAACTACAGTATATGTATTAATACCAGTAATTCTCATATTATATAGTATCCCCGTACCAACCAGAACTACATTATATGTAATTAATACCAGTAATTCTCAATATTATATAGTATCCCCGTACCAACCAGAACTACAGTATAGTATTAATACCAGTAATTCTCAATATTATATAGTATCCCGTACCAACCAGAACTACAGTATATGTATAATACCAGTAATTCTCAATATATATAGTATTCCCGTACCAACCAGAACTAGTATATGTATTAATACCAGTAATTCTCAATATTTATATAGTATTCCCGACCAACCAGAACTACA
Organism: Hymenochirus boettgeri; assembly: GCA_019447015.1. NCBI lineage: Eukaryota > Metazoa > Chordata > Amphibia > Anura > Pipidae > Hymenochirus > Hymenochirus boettgeri. Next base: position 17,587 of record JAACNH010000547.1, read on the forward strand.
TTATATGTATTAATACAGTAATTCTCTCAATATTATATAGTATCCCTTACCAACCAGAACTACAGTAATGTATTACTACCAGTAATTCTCCAATATTTATAGTATCCTCGTACCAACCAGAACTACAGTATATTTATTAATACCAGTAATTCTCAATATAATAGTATCCCTGTACCAACCAGAACTCAGTATATGTATTAATACCAGTAATCTAGTCACTTCCTCCCAGTACAGTAGGTACAGTCAGTTCCCTGGCTATCTGGGGAAGGTACTTTCTGTACAGATGGAGAGGGATGGGGATACACAGTCACTTCCTCCCAGTACAGTAGGTACAGTGTTCCCTGGCTATCTGGGGAAGGTACTTTCTGTACAGATGGAGAGGGATGGGGATACACAGTCACTTCCTCCCAGTATAGTAGGTACAGTCAGTTCCCTGGCTATCTGGGGAAGGTACTTTAGCTATAGTTTCAGTAGAATTTCTGGGAAATACAGTAGGGGGGGGGACTAAGGGCCTTGAGGCAGGATAGCCCTGTATGGTGCAGTTCATTTATTCCCATATGTGGAAACGAGTGAAAGCGCGGAAGGAAGAGACCAAACAAAGTGATGGAGAGGTATGACATCAAGTGGACAAAGTGGGAAAAAGGTTTATACACAGTCACTTCCTCCCAGTACAGTAGGTACAGTCAGTTCCATGGCTATCTGGGGAAGGTACTTTCTGTACAGGTGGAGAGGGATGGATAACGAGATTACACAGTCACTTACGCTCCCAGTTACAGTTAGTAGTAAGCACAGTTTTTCCCGGGCTATCTGGCGGGAATGGTATTGTTTCTTTCTGCTACAGGTGGAATGAGGGAGGAGAAGAGGGATGGAGATATACTGGAGAGGGGGAGAGGGGAGAGAGGGATGGGCTGATACCCAGTCATCCTCCCCCTAGGGGGTATCTAATGATTGGTGATCTTAATGTCACTTATGCAAGTCAGGGGTTTCCCTGGAATCTGTCTAGTGGTATCATATGACTGTGCTTGAGTCATATTTATGACTGCGTATCTATATGACATTGGTAGCGATCTAGTGTAGGACGTGCGATATCTATATGATTGGCGGAAAGTGCTATAGGGACTGCACGCGGGGGAGTATCTATCTGATTGTGTTGAATACTAATGTGATCATGACTCGGTTTAGGATCCCCATACTAAATCTTATGATTGGTGTGATCATGTGACTGCGGTTATTTCACTGGTAATATGAGTGTGTGATCTAAGTCAGTGACTCGGTGTTCCTAGGTATCTATATGATGTGGGTGAATCTATGTGACTGCGGTGGTATCTATATGATGTCGTCGATCTATGATGAAATTGGCACTGTATACTATAGATTGTGAGATCTAATGTTGAGGCAAAAGGGTAGTCTATGGATTGTGTTGTGGATCTATGTGACTGCGGGTATGCTATAGGCGTTGTGTTGATCATGTGACTGCGGGGGCATATCACAGTACTAGGAACGGTTCAGTTGCTGCTCTATGTGACTGCGGTATCTAAAGATTGTGTGATCTATGTGACGGCACTGAGACAGATACGTTATCTATAGATGTATGTGGAGTATATGTGACTTGCAGTTTGCCGGTTATCTATATGATTGTAGCGAATCTATGGATGACTAGAACCAGGTACTCTAATGATGTAAGTGGTGTGGATCTATGTGACTGCGGTTATCTATATGATTTGTTGTGATCATAGTGGTGGACCCACCCGGTGGTTATCTATAGGATTGGTAGCTGATCTATGGGGGAGGCCGTTATATATATATTGAGTATGTGAGTAGCATTAAGTGGTGACGGCACTCCAAGGACGGTATATATCCACAATTGCTGACGATACAATGTGACATGCATGGCAACCTATCGTCTATGTATTGTTGCGATCATGTGACTGCCTGGATGAAGGTAATATCTCATATGATTGTGGATCGATGTGTACTGCGGTTTCATCACTATAGGATTGGTACGATCTATCCTTGTGACTGCGCATCTATATGATTGTGCGATCTATGTGAATGCGATATCTTATAAGAAGATTGCTTAGCGATCTATGGACTGCGTGTAACAGCACGTAAAGTAGTTATGTCGATATGATTGTGTGACTATGTGGACTGCGGTATATATGATTGTGAGATCTATGTGACTGCGGTGTTATCTAATATCCTAGAATTGTGTGTGAGCATTGTCGAAGACAATAGAGTTCACAATTGCTCGTAACCACAGGTGAACTGCTGAACGCCAGAGTTGACTTTTTGCCCAACCCTAGTAGTAGTCAGGAGGCCACCACCTATGGATTGAAATACTGATAATCCGATTAACTATTGTGTGGACATTGCATAGAAACAAAACGATCACAGAACTGAATTCCGAGCAAAAATGATGGTTGTTATCAACCCGCTCACCACGACGTGACATCCTCAAAGCCCCTACCGATGAGTACCCCCAAACAGAGAATTATAGGCAGAAAAAAACATCCAGCGACAACCTAATACAATGGATGGTATCTTATCTCTAACCACTAATAGACTTACATTATCACAAATAAGGGCATCTTATTCAAATAAAAATTAAGCACGGTCATTCTCTTCCTATTTAATTCTCTACGTGTTAGCGACCTAACGGATCCAACAAGGTTCCCCAAGGACCTTGAGTACACACCACCCACCACTAGAAAGGATAATTCCGGTGGCTGCGCTGTAACCCTGTAACTAGTAAAATTCGCCCATCGGATCTGGGACACTGTGACGTTGCCGGTACCCGTAACTGTAAAACGCGCACCCACATAGTGATCTGACACTGTTGTAAGCCCCTGGACACAAGAACAACCTGAACCACTAGTAAAACCATCCGCCACCCCCATTCTACGAGAACCATGGGGACAATAGACCGCTGTAGCAACCCATTGTACGCGTTAAAACACCCCGCCACTAGCGAGCTGATCACCATCAGACGTGCACTTGCACAGTGAACCCTGTAAATAGTAATAAACAAAATGAATTGCCGACGAAATAAGAACACCGATATATGTGCGGCCCTACCAGTGAAACCTGGTAACTGTAGCTGGATAATGCGCCTCACTAACGGACTGACCAAGCTGTGACCATGCTGTAACTACTGTAACTAGTAATAATCAGAGCACACCACCCTATATTAGGACTGACACACGAGGGTGTGCCGTAACCTTGGAAATAGTAAACGCCCGTAGACTGACACTGTGTGCCTGTAACCAATGGGGTACAGTCAGTTCCCTGGCTATCTGGGGAAGGTACTTTCTGTACAGGTGGAGAGGGATGGTATACACAGTCACTTCCTCCCAGTACAGTAGGTACAGTCAGTTCCCTGGCTATCTGGGGAAGGTACTTTCTGTCTAGGTACACACGGGTTGACTTTAACCAGACAGAAAAAAAAAAAAAATAGACCCCCGCGTCACATAGCACAGCTGGGCCACTGCTGGTTAAGTCAACCCGTGTGTCCCTAGCCTAGATAATGTAATCAAGCCAAATTATTTGCTTAACTGTTAAGGAACATGGATTTCAGTATCCAAACATCGGTTAGATTTTCTGTTTGAAAGTGATTACTTGCTGTTAATGAGGTTAGAGGTAAAATGTTTCATCCAGAAAGGTTGATTTGTCCTTGGAAATAATTCATCACATAGGGCCTCACTATCTGTGGTTCTAGCCTTGCAAACTACTGTATCTGTTCAGAGAGGAAGTGGCTGTGTCCCCACCCCTTTTCATCAGTTAGCTAGAGAACAGACTTCCTACTGTATGGGGATTAGTGACTGTATCCCATCTCCCCTAAATCTGTACAGGAATAGACAGATAGCCAGGGAACTGACTGTACTGGGAGGAAGTGACTGTGTATCCCATCCCTCTCCACCTGTACAGAAAGTACCTTCCCCAGATAGCCAGGGAACTGACTGTACCTACTGTACTGGGAGGAAGTGACTGTGTATCCCATCCCTCTCCACCTGTACAGAAAGTACCTTCCCCAGATAGCCAGGGAACTGACTGTACCTACTGTACTGGGAGGAAGTGACTGTGTATACCATCCCTCTCCACCTGTACAGAAAGTACCTTCCCCAGATACCAGGGAACTGACTGTACCTACTATACTGGGAGGAAGTGACTGTGTACCCATCCCTCTCCATCTGTACAGAAAGTACCCTTCCCCCAATAGCCAGGGAACACTGTACCTACTGTACTGGGAGGAAGTGACTGTGTATCCACTCCTCTCCACCTGTACGAAAGTACCTTCCCCAGATAGCCAGGGAACTGACTGTACCTACTGTACTGGGAGGAAGTGACTGTGTATCCCATCCCTCTCCACCTTACAGAAAGTACCTTCCCCAGATAGCCAGGGAACTGACTGTACCTACTGTACTGGTAGGAAGTGACTGTGTATCCCCATCCCTCTCCATCTGTACAGAAAGTACCTTCCCCAGATAGCCAGGGAACTGACTGTACCTACTGTACTGGGAGGAAGTGACGTATCCCATCCCTCTCCACCTGTACAGAAAGTACCTTCCCCAGATAGCCAGGGAACTGACTGTACCTACTGTACTGGAGGAAGTGACTGTGTATCCCATCCCTCTCCACCGTACAGAAAGTACCTTCCCCAGATAGCCAGGGAACTGACTGTACGTGAGGAAGGGACTGTGTATCCCATCCCCTTCCACCTGTACAGAAAGTACCTTCCCCAGATAGCCAGGGAACTGACTGTATGGGAGAAGTGACTGTGTATCCCCATCCCTCTCCACCTTACAGAAAGTACCTTCCCCAGATAGCCAGGGAACTGACTGTACCACTGTACTGGAGGAAGTGACTCTGTACAGATGGAGAGGGATGGGATACACAGTCACTTCCTCCCATACAGTAGGTACAGTCAGTTCCCTGGTATTGTGGAAGGTACTTTCTGTACAGGTGGAGAGGGATGGGGATACACAGTCACTTCCTCCCAGTACAGTCAGTTCCCTGGCTATCTGGGGAAGGTACTTTCTGGTACAGGTGGAAGGGATGGGATACACAGTCATTCCTCCCAGTACAGTCAGTTCCTGGCTATCTGGGGAAGGTACTTTCTGTACAGGTGAGAGGGATGGGATACACAGTCACTTCCTCCCAGTACAGTAGGTACAGTCCGTTCCCTGGCTATCTGGGGAAGGTACTTTCTGTACAGGTGGAGAGGGATGGATACCAGTCCACTTCCTCCAGTACAGTAGGTACAGTCAGTTCCCTGGCATTCTGGGGAAGGTACTTTCTGTACGAGTGGAGAGGGATGGGGATACACAGTCACTTCCTCCCAGTACAGTAGGTACAGTGTTCCCTGGCTATCTGGGGAAGGTACTTTCTGTACAGATGGAGAGGATGGGGATACACAGTCACTTCCTCCCAGTATAGTAGGTACAGTCAGTTCCCTGGCTATCTGGGGAAGGTACTTTATGTACAGGTGGAGAGGGATGGGGATACACAGTCACTTCCTCCCAGTACAGTCAGTTCCCTGGCTATCTGGGGAAGGTACTTTCTGTACAGGTGGAGAGGGATGGGATACACAGTCACTTCCTCCCAGTACAGTCAGTTCCCTGGCTATCTGGGGAAGGTACTTTCTGTACAGTGGAGAGGGATGGTATACACAGTCACTTCCTCCCAGTACAGTAGGTACAGTCAGTTCCCTGGCTATCTGGGGAAGGTACTTTCTGTACAGATGGAGAGGGATGGGATACACAGTCACTTCCTCCAAGTATAGTAGGTACAGTCAGTTCCCTGGCTATCTGGGGAAGGTACTTTCTGTACAGATGGAGAGGGATGGGATACACGGTCACTTCCTCCCACATTAGGTACAGTCAGTTCCCTGGCTATCTGGGGAAGGTACTTTCTGTACAGGTGGAGAGGATGGGATACACAAAGTACCTTCCCCAGATAGCCAGGGAACTGACTGTACCTACTGTACTGGGAGGAAGTGACTGTGTATCCCATCCCTCTCCACCTGTACAGAAAGTACCTCCCCCAGATGCCAGGGAACTGATCGTACCTACTGTACTGCGAGAAAATAACTGTCCCTCCCCTCCCCATCTGTACAGAAAGTATTTTGGGTAGTTTAGGTCATGCAGTGGGTGAACTGTACAGTGAGAAGTAACTGTATTTGGGTAGTTTAGGTCAGCAGTGGGTGAGTGTACAATGAGAAGTAACTATTTGGGTAGTTTAGTCATGCATGGGTGAAGTGTACAAGTGAGAAGTAACTATTTGGGTAGTTTAGGTCATGCAGTGAGTGAACTGTACAGTGAGAAGTAACTATCGGGTAGTTTTGGGTCATGCAGTGGGTGATCTGTACATAGGAAGTAATTTTATTTGGTAGTTTTAGCCATCAGTGAGTGAACTGTACAGTGAGAATATACTGAATTCGGGTAGTTACTTCATGCAGTGGGTTGAAATGTACAGTGAGAAGTAATTTATTTGGGTACTTTAGGTCATGCAGTGGATGAAGTGTACAGTGAGAAGTAATTTATTTGGTTAGTTTAGTTCATCAGTGGGTGAACTATACATGAGAAGTACTGTATTTGGGTAGTTTACTTCATGCAGTGGGTGAACTGTACATAGGGAAGTAATTTTATTTGGTACTTTAGGTCATGCAGTGGGTGAACTGTACATAGGGAAGTAATTTTATTTGGGTTACTTTAGGTCATGCAGGTGGTGAACTGTACAGTGAGAAGTAACTGTATTTGGGTAGTTTACTTCATGCAGTGGGTGAACTGTACATAGGGAAGTAATTTTATTTGGGTACTTTAGGTCATGCAGTGGGTGAAGTGAACAGTGAATTAATTTTATTTGGGTACTTTAGGTCAGGCAGTGGGTGAGGTGAACAGTGAGCCTGCGTTTATATGGAGCTCAGAAGTGTAAAGCACAGTGCATCACTAATTAATTAAAATTTTCAAGTGCTAACTTTACCGGTTGCCTCATTGTCTATATGTGGTTTTTCCAGCATTGCTTTGTCATTGTGGACTATCCCATTAATAATTGTTTATTGCATAATTGTACTACTCCAGCATGCATGCGGTTTTCTGCCAGCACTTTCATTGTAGTCTATAAAGCTGGATATAAACCGCACCAATGATGGACAGAATCATTAAGATTCAAGGACCAGGCTACAACACAAGTCCCTAGCATTATGGGGTAAAGGGAGACTGTTTGGGACTGAGGTTCTCCATGTTTCCGTGGTTGTTTTCTCGTCGTCCCATAGATAATTAAAGAGCATTCTGACACACACGACCAAAAGTCGTGCACACACCGCATTGATTCGGAACACAAATTATACAGTGGGAAACTATTCCTTTCTATATTAAATGACATTGCGTATTCGCCAAATGCAAATGCAACAACAACGAAAATCCCACGCGCATATTTAAAAAAAAAAAAAATAGACCCCCGCGTCACATAGCACAGCTGGGCCAAAACATTTGGCACCTTTCTTTACTGCTCACAGACCACCGAGCGATAGATAACTTAGTGGTAAAGACTGGGATGAATAAGAGTGTAAGGGTAAACTTACCCGACCAAGTGCTCCCGCGACATTAGACCGATCCTGCCAGAACTGCCTTTCCTGTTCTACGCGACTGACATGCGATCGCAAAATGAATGGGGTTTGTGTTGGTCGCATAGAACGGGAAAGGCGGTTCCGGTAGGATCGGTCTAATGTCGCGGGAGTGCTTGGTCGGGTAAGTAAAATCGGTTATATGTATGGCCACCTTAACTGTGGTCTCCATACGAGTGCCCTGTATTACAAAGAGCACTCTCTAACCTTTAGAATAACTCTAGGATCATGCTTCTAGTTGCAGTCTATCCAAACATAACGCACCTCACTGTGTAAGCAGGAAGCACCTCCATTTATACCGATTGTCATTTTAACAGGGGCGTAACTACAGCCCCTCCCCCCGTGAAATTGGAGGCAGGGCCCCTTACTCACCCCCCTCCCCAGAGATCCCTGATCAGCTGTTTTCCTACAATCTCAGTTACCTGTAAAAACAACTTTAGTTTAGTAGAAATGCTGTGTATTTAAAAGTAATGTTGGCTAATTTTTTTTGTTCTCTCCTCTTAACCTCCCTTTATTATTCAAAGTTTCCAGATTCTTCCTCCTGTCTTATGGCCTATGGCGTTCCGCCCCCACAATATTTCCTACTTACTGGGTCTCATAAGGAAAGTGACGAATGTTGCGTGTGACACCATTGTGCCGCGGCGTGTGCATTGTCGCGGTGCAATGACATCAAATGCATGCCCGTCCATGGTGATGTGCGCACGTGTACCTTATGAGAGTCCGTACATAGGAAATCTCGTGGGGGCGGAACTCCAGAGGCCATAACAGGAGGAGGAATCTGGCAACTTTGAAGCAAAAAAGGGAGGCTCTTGGGGTGGGGAATAAACTACAAACAGCAACCGGAAAAGTATCCCCGTACCAACCAGAACTACAGTATATGTATTAATACCAGTAATTCTCAATATTATATAGTATCCCCGTACCAACCAGAACTACAGTATATGTATTAATACCAGTAATTCTCAATATTATATGTATCCCCCTTACCAACCAGGAACTACATATATGTAATTAATACCAGTAATTCTCCAATATAATATAGTATCCCCGTACCCACCAGAACTACGTAATATGTATTAATACCAGTATCTCAAATATATCTATATCCCCGTAACACCAACCAGACTACAGTATATTATTTAATACCAGTAATTCCTCAATATTATATAGTATCCCCGTCCAACCAAACAACATTAATGTATTAATACCACAGGATTCTCAATATATATAGTAATCCCTGTACCACCGAACTACAGTTATGTATTAATAACCAGTAATTCTCACTATTATATAGTATCCCCGTACCACCAGAACTACCGTATATGTATTAATACCAGTAATTCCTCAATTTATATAGTAATCCATCCCCGTACCAACCAGAACGACAGTAGATGTTTAATACCAGTAATTCTCACTATTATAGTATCCCCCCGTCACCAAACCAGAACTAAGTATATTATTAATACCAGAATTCTCAATATTAAAGTATCCCCGTACCAACCAGAACTACGTATATTATTAATACCAGTAATTCTCAATATTATATCGTACCCCGACCAACCAGAACTACAGTAATAATGTAGTAATACCATAATTCTCAAGAAGTATAATGTATCCCGTACCCACCAGAACTACAGTATATTATTAATACATAATCTCATATTATTAGTATCCCTGTACCACCCGAACACCGTATATGTATTAATACCATAATTTCAATATTAAATAGTATTCCCGTACCACCCAGACTACATAGATGTAATTAATACCAGTAATTCTCAAGATTATATAGTTTCCGTACCAACCAGAACTACAGTATATGTATTAATACCAGTATTCTTCAATATTATATAGTAATTCCCGTACCAACCGAACTACAGTATATGTATTACTACCAGTATTCTCATATTATATAGTATTCCCGTAACCAACCAGAACTACAGTATATGTATTAAGACCAGTAATTTCTCAATATTATATAGTATCGCCTGTACCAACCAACTACAGTATATGTATAATACCAGTAATTCTCAATATTTCTTATCTCCTGTACCAACCAGAACTACAGTTATATGTATTAATACCGTAATTCTCATTAATATAGTATCCTGTACCACCAGAACTACAGTATAAGTATTAAACCATATTCTCCATATATAGTATCCCCGTCCGAACCAGAACTACAGTATATGTCTTAATACCGTTACATTCCTCAATATTAATAGCAATCCCCGGCTCAACCAGACTACAGTATTGTATTAATCCATAATTCTCAATATTATTAGTATCCCCGTACCAACCAGAACTATCAGTATAAGTATTAATCACCGAGTATTCTCAATATTCTAAGTATTTCCCTGTACCAGCCAGACTACCAGTATATATTTCCAGTAATTCTCAATATTATATAGTATTCCTGTACAACCAGAACTCAATTAATATGTATAATGATACCAGTAATTCTCAATAATTATATAGTATCCGTACCTCCAGAACTAAAGTATATTATTAATACCAATAATTCTCAATATATATAGTACCGGGGGTACCCCTGAACCATCAGAACTACAGTATATGTATTAATACCAGTATTCTCAATATCTCTAGTATCCCCGTACCAATCCAGACTACCGCATATGTATTAATACCATAATTCTCAATATCTAAGTATCCCTGTACCCCAACCAGTGAGAATATTTTCTCCCCTTGAATCTATTCCCTCTTTATACAAAGACCAAAATATCTTGCCTAGCTCTAGCCGTTGTACCTGGCATTGTTTGCTACAGCTAACTCTGTTCCTACCAAACCCCCCAATCTTTTTCCATTACAGATGCTCTTAACACCACACAGAGTTCTTTATGGTGTGGGGGCACAGGATTTATTAATCCCAAATCCATCAACCTTACCTTTATCACATTGAATCCCACTTGCATTCGGCTGCCCATTGGTGATAATCTAGCTAAGTCGCTTGCAGCACTTGCACATCATTGGAAGTTTCAAAGCTTCTGCAATACAGCTTGTGCAGGTTCATCACATTCATCCATGTCCATGGTAATATCTGTTGTATTCAATTAGATCAACTGGACTTGAAATGTAGTTCTTGAAGACGTTTCGCTAGTCATCCGACTGGCTTTCTCAATTCAGAATGACTTGTACAAGAATCTGTGGCAATTATGTACCCTGGAAAATCCCAATTAGCATATCACAGCCAGGTGTTAAGGGTGTGATTAGATAGTGGCTAAGAGGTGTTATAGGAACGCCCAGAGTAAGGTGTTTAAACAGCATTGTACATGGCAGACAGTTGGTGTCGAACCCCCCCACCTCTATTTAGGCTTGGTTTCTTTATTTTCACATAAATGGCCTCCTTAACACCTCTCTTGAACCAGTCACGTTCCTTCGCCAGTATGTTAACATTACAATCTTCAACTGTCTGCCATGTACAATGCTGTTTTAACACCTTACTCTGGGCGTTCCTATAACACCTCTTAGCCACTATCCAATCACACCCTTAACACCTGGCTGTGATATGCTAATTGGGATTTTCCAGGGTACATAATTGCCACAGATTCTTGTACAAGTCATTCTGAATTGAGAAAGCCAGTCGGATGACTAGCGAAACGTCTTCAAGAACTACATTTCAAGTCCAGTTGATCTAATTGAATACAACAGAAAGCTCTGCATAGTTTAGTTTAGTATCACTGTGACTATGGCCACCATAAGGGTAAGGCCCCACTGTACCACTCCAATTATCACGTTTTGATTTACACGAAGGTAAGATGAGCAATTTAGTGCGTTAGCTCATGCAATTCCATTTTTCACTTAAATTAAGTTGAATGAACACACATGCAATGTGCACCAAAAATGGTAACCAAATGCGTTGTGAAAACACAGCTTGTCTAGTGTGGTACACCCAACGTCATTACAATTGCAGGAAAAGGTGGTGTACCGTGTTAGCCAGTCTAAATATTTACAGGTAACCCTGCGCGGTATAAAGGTGACACCTTTATTGGCTAAGATATTCATAGCAAGCTTTCAAAACCTTCTAGATCCTTTATCAAACCGATTACAATGAAGCGGTGCTGCTCCCGGATAGTTTAAATAACATGTTTTGGTAATTTGAACTATGAGCTGAATGCTGTATCTTAGCCAATACAGGTTTCACCTTTATACGGTTACCTGTAAACGTCATTACAATGTGTCTCGTGGGGCACGGACAAAGTCATGACATTTTAAGTGGATGAGATCAGGAAAATCACAGCACGCAGGGTTTTCATATAGTGGGGTCTATCCCGAGGGGCTACTTACATGTACCTATAAAGTTAACATACCCTTTATAGACTTCCCAAGTAACTACCAACTAGACCAACAGGTAGTTTTACTTGTAAACAACTTCTAGGATCAGTGTGTTCTATGGGACTAGGAAGATATGACCGTTTCTCTACATCTCTCATCTCTACTGGAACGGTCAATACAGCGCCCCCTACAGTGCTTTTACAGTAACTTTTTAACAGGAGACCAGAACTATCTAAACAAATTCAACACATTAACAGGGAGATGTAAAAAAAAAAAAATTCTTATTTTTAGAAATGATGCCAATATTGCCCAACCAATCAAATGTTAGCTTTCAAATGGTACATAACATCTGATTGGTTGGAGCAAAATTAGTTGCTCCAACCAATAACAAGATCTTTTATTACATCTCCCTGTAAATGTCCCATTAGATTAAATAGATATTGGAAGGAATGTTCTGTGCACTGAAGAACTTAAAGGGAGTTGCAGAAAACATCTTAAAGCCGCGGTGCCCTTCTTAACAAGAGACTTATCTGTGCTCGTTTTCAAAACAAAAAGGTCCTAGGCACAGCCACCAACGTTTACCGACTATTACGGCACCTTAGGGTCATTATAACATTTAATGAAACCGAATCACGATTTACTGGAAGGCACAATCATACTGGTTCATTTTCTTTCTGGATACAAACCAACCCATAAGAAAAAAAACAAAGAAGCACAGATAATAGGATTTTATTTCCGCCTTTAGTCCTTGAGCATTACAGAGCAAAGGCAAAGCTAAACAGAGTGCCAGGGCTGGTTCCACCCCCCGCTGTACTACTGTTTTGTACTTAAGGGAAATACAGGAAGAGAAACGTATAATTGTGTATAATGTTACTTTAAACGGCCCAAAGGGAGTGGCTAATGAGACAATTAGATATGTGGATTCTGACACTAGAGACCCAAGATCTAATTAATCCAACACAATCATTTGTCTTTCAACTGGTAGCAGCTGTGTTACTGGATTTCCTTCCACTTTGTAAAAAAGAGAAGAACTGGTTGATACGAAGTGTTTGAAAGTTGCACCTTCCCTTTCAGTTTAAAGATGGGAGTAGTACCAAGGGTGCCGCCTCCCATTGTACCACAAGTCAAGGTAAAGCAGGCAACGCAGAGCTATTCCATTCTAACAGGAGATTGATAGCCCACTGAGTCACTGTCCAATCAGGAGCCTTCCCTAATCATTTACACTGATAATAAATCCCTCATAGTGTGGCATCCTCTATTCAGAGCTTAAGATTGATTCCTAGAGACCAATATGTAAAGATTAAAGTCAGTTTAACTAAACATTATTTCTGACTTATACAGGAACGTACAAGCAGATAAACTATGGTAGTTTGGTATGGTAGTGGTATGGTAGTCAGAAAAATCTTTCCTGTGGTCACTTTCTAACCGTCTTCCTTCTCTTGGCTCAGTGCGATTCTCCCACTTTGAAACACTTTACATTAAATGCTGCAGTAAAAGATTTTACTGACCACACACAGGTCTAACTGGGTAAAGAAACACTTTAAAAGGCAAGCAATGCTATTTCTCAGCAAAACGAGTTGTTACCCTTCAGAAAATACACCTCTCCAGTTCACCGTGTGTGCCACATTCCCATAAATAAATCCCAGTTATTCACCAGTAATAACAGTTCCTTTGGGTGAGAAGTAATTTTATTTTATAAAGGGACCTCTCTCATTCCAATTCAATTGACAGCACAGTTTAATACATTTTCATTATGTTTCAGGGAGAGAAATGGTTTATATGGTTAACAAAAAAGCAGGATGCTGACCCAGACAGGTGGGAAGTGGTACTGCAATTAACACAAATCTGTATTGAAATCTTAATTACAAAGCATCTATCTGGAACAATTGTTTTAATTTAAAGGCACACTAAACTGCCAAAACCCCATTACAAAATAGGAATAATCATCCAGTGAGGTCGGGGACCCAACCAGTTTCACAGATGGCCGTGGCTGGTGTGGATTACAGTTTCCCCCTCCTTGGAGGGTGCATGCATGCCTATGTCAGAGACAGGGGTGTGTGACAGTAAACTGGGAGGGAGGAGCAGAGAGCAGTCCCCTGCACCAGCCACAGACATACTTGAAAAGGTCTATTTATACTGTAAACATGGGAGGTGAATCTTACCTCCCTGAAAAAAAATCTTTTAAAGTCTAGTGCCCCTTTAAATGAAATTCACACCATTGTACAATTAGGCCAACAGTCTGATTGCTGATGGACTACCATTCCCAGCATCCCTGGTTCACTCAAAGCAGCAGAGGGGACGGTGGGCATTGTAGTTCAACCATTAAACTAAATCTTACTACAGAACAGTCTAAAGACAACTAGACTGCTAGAGGAAGTTGCGCTTCCATTAGGTTAAAGTAATCTCAGCCACTCTGTTTATTTTTAAACAAATCTTTACTTGGTACACACAATAATTTCCCTTATTATGTCATTTTCATTATTTAATTGATTTTTTTTTTCTTAACATGACAGTGGGGGAGGTTAATGAATTACCTTACGCACAACCTCTTCCTCTTCCTGCCGCTTCTCATAATGAGAAAAGTCATCAAAGATGGAGGTCGTGTGCTTGTAAGTGGCAATGATTTTAAGCACTAGTTTAGCTTTTTCTAAGGGCACCTCCTGCGTATCTCGCGAGTTTGTGACGGGTTTGTTGTCATTATTCTCCAGGCGGATGTGCCTCAGTTGGTTGTTGGGAACGTCTTTGACAAAGAGCCACTTGACGTCAAACTTGCCCTTCCATTTGTCCTGCGACCAAACACCGGCGCTGGTACCATAGTCCACGGGGGACCTCATTTCTGCTACACCGCAGAAGTGTCCACTGCCGTTGACGCTGAAGAGAAGGTAGACGGGGCCTTTGCCGTTCATAGAGCGGAAGGCGCTGTCAAGTCGTTTATTTCCATGCTCTGTGCTACACCAGATGGAGTATTTGATGGAGCGGTGGATGTCGTCCTCAGAGTAGCTCTTTATGATAAACACACGTCCATTTTTCAGGTTCCAATCAAAGTCCTTAGGGTTGTAGCTGTGAGCTGCTTTTAATTTCTCAAGCACAGGGTGGGAGTCATTTCCAGGGACAGAGTGAGGCTGAGCTCCTAGAGGGTTCCCATCTGAGCCCCCGCCCTGTCCGTATGCAGCGTTCCTGTTACGCGGAGCCACCCAGCGATTTTGAGGGGCCTGTGGCTGCTGTTGAGGCGGTGGTGGGTTCTGATAAGGAGGCTGAGACAGAGGAGGGGGCTGAGCTGGAATAGGCTGCAGCAGTTGTGGCTGAGGTTGTGGCTGAGGGATTGACTGAGGGGACGGGATCTGTTGAGGCATTGGGGGCTTAGCCACGGGTCCTTTATTTTCCCATGTTCCTATGTCCATATTGTGTTTAATGGGGGGTGGTGGCAGGGCCCCTCCAATTATGGTCACAGGTTTAGTTTTAGCTTTTGGCTGCGGCTTGGCAGGCTTACTGGCAATGGCTGCCCATGATGTTGGTTTGGAGGAAGGCATACTTATACCGGTGCCACCATTGCCAGACAGCACGCTTGGCATTCCTACACTATTAACCACAGAGCCCACAGTCTTCACAGCAGAAGCAGTGACATTACTGCCAATCTTAAGACCCACCATTCCCTGTTCGATACTATTCATACCCGGGGCCTTATTCAAAGTTTCATTGTGGAATCCAGTCTGTCCGTCCACTATTGTGCCCCCTAGAGAACTTGGCGGGTAGCTGTAACTGCCCCCATATGCAGAGTTTTGTGTCTGCTGCCCCTGGGAGCCGCTCGTTCCCCAAGCGGAGAAGGCTGGGTTTTCTGGGAAGAAGTTGAATCGATGCTGATAGATGTTATTCCCCAAACCACCAGGTTGCCCAAAGACAGCATCGTGCATGAAGTGGTGGTCTCCGTTGCTAAGCTGTCCATATGGTGTGAGGTAAGGAATGGGCGGATCACCTCCGGTTGACCATGGCGCCTCACTGAGGGAATATGGGAATCCAATAGATGGTGGATAGTAACTGGACAGGTACGGGTCTGTCATGGAAGGGTAACTGTTGCTCTGTAAGGAGGATTGAGAGAGACGTCAGTAGGCTACATCATTATAATAGAGAGGTGATAATAGTCTAAAGAGATCTACATCCAGTTTGAATCACTGTGGTATTGGATTTACGTTTAACTGCATTTAGTCTCTACTATAATAAAAATCTTACAATACTGACAATGCGACGTCACCTGTATATTGTTCCTAAAACAATCTCCTAAATATAAAAAACTAGACCAGCTCACACACACAACCAAGGCATGCTGGGGGATGTAGTTTGTAAGTGTCTGGAGTGCCAAGGTTTTAGATCACAGTAGTAGGCATCTCAGTCTATAAGCCAATCAGAACACATCTCCTGACCAGACTTTAAAAGGAGGCAGAAGGTCAGTGCACATGTGATCAATGACAATGGTACGACACTTTGCCCCAAGACTTCTAGATTAATATCATGTGTAAAATAACAAAGGAATTAGAGAACCAAGGCTCTTACCTGGCCAGATTGTCCTGACAGGTACTGCTCGAAGTCATTGTCATGGACGCTGTCCTTCTGGTGCAAGGATCCATTTTGAACTGAAATAAGATCATTGTTTGAGCGCCCTAATGGAAAAACTTTCAGGGAGAAATTGAAATTGAGAACTAACTGAACGGCAAGAAAATTAAATTAATCTAAGTAGGAAGGGCTAATGCACAGTGAAGCCAAAGGGGAAAAACACTTGTGGGTCACCTAGTTAATTTCTTTATTAAAAATGGCACCCCTACCTTTAAAACAAATCCAGGATCATGCTACTAGCTGCAGTCTGTAGGGTTATTTCTCATGCATGCACTGCGAGTTGTGACATCACCAGCCTCCAAGGTTAAAGTTGGAGCATGCCCACTACTGAGAGAGCATCACCAGCTAGCGGCAAACATCTGGAACCACTCAGGTTTGGTGTCAGTGTACAGGTAGCCTTAAAGCTAACCACAAGTCTAAATTTTATTTCCTCTCCACTAAGGTGCCCATATCTAGGGGAAAGGACAGAGAATGGTTGCAGGTCCATAACTAGTTGGGGTTGGGGCTTCTTACACAGCTTATCACGCACCTGTCACACTTCCTTGTCTGTCCTGTTTGTATGAGCCTAACGTTACAAGCCAATAACTTAAGATCCAGGGAAGCCAGTTGGTAATATATAGGTTATATTCTGAGGAAGGTGCTCTGCGCAGCACCGAAACGTCAACGTCTTTTCACGGTTGAAAGAAGGTGTGCTGTGCTCTGAACAAATTTTGTATTTTAGAGTTTAACTACAGATTGAGGCATCTGTGTTCCTTAGAAGCAATACGGCAAATGCAAAAAAGTTGGAGGAGCACACTATTTCATTTCCAGTGTTTATTCAGGCAAAAAACATACAACGTTTCGGGTGATGTGACTTCCCTTTCCTCAGGTATAACCGTGTGCACACCCTTTCCACCTTATATACCCTTAGTCCCACCCACTTGTGATGTGGCATAAGTGATAATCATCCTCAGGTATCAATCATACCTGAGGAAGGGGAAGTCACATCCCCCGAAACGTTGTGTGTTTTTTGCCTGAATAAACACTGGAAATGAAATAGTGTGCTCCTCCAACTTTTTTGCATTTGCCGTATTGCTGTGGCCCTTGAGGTGGAGGGCTGGGAGGATTGCACCTATCAATTGGAGGCCGTGCCAAAAGGAGGTGTGCTGGGGTGTACTTTCTTGAGGACTGTTCCTTAGAAGCAACCCGAACCAAGAAGCTGTAAAAGCAGGACATACACACAACACACTAAGCCGAAGTGACGCAGACCCTTCATGTAGCGATATCCGAAGTACAGTACTGAATATCGCTGGGCGAACGTTACTGTGCCAAGTATAACCAAATGTATATATTAACTTCACTTCGCTCCTATAGAACCATGCCAAACATCTGCAGTTCACTTTAACAAACATCAGTCTTACAGTAGGAATAGGGAAGTTAAAACATATTTCTCTGTCTACTGTCTTTACTTTCCTTTTTAAATGTGGTTATTTTATGGCAGCCGTGTCTCTACTCTTTACAAGTCCCTTCAATACAAGAGTACAAAAGAGCACTTCCATGCCCTTCAAACAAGCCTAGGGTGATGTCTCAGTCTGCTGGGAATTCAAAGTTAAAAGCATGCAAATTTCACTTCCTGGTCTGCAATGCATCTATGACAGACATGTGTCATAATCCCTACAACCAAGGCTAGTTGAAGGCCTGTGATTCCTCTACCTATGGAAACCTTAGTGAGGACCATTTTTAAAAATATTAAGAAATGAAGGGTGGACTTACAATGCAGATGATGTGGCATCTTTTCTCTGTACCAGCAGCAGGATACAAGTGGGCATGCTTAAGCCAGTGGCAGGAGCAATGGTGCTGGTAAAAAGTCACATCTCACAGTGTAAGCAGGAAGCATCAACCCTTCATAGCTGTTAGTTTAGATAGATTACAGCTAGATGCATGATCCTGCAGTCATTTTAAAAGGTAGGGATGTATGTTTTAATTAAGGGAACTTATGGAGACCAGACTTCACCCTTAAAAAGCATCTGTTATTAGTATATGGTAAATAATTCTCAGCAGTATTCTCCCCAGAATTTTTTTTCCAGCCGTGTGGCATGAAAAAGTAGCAGGGTGCCGAAATTTGTGACCCGCATACAAAGCATGCAGGTTTGCCATGCCCCCCTTTTGCAGACTGGCGATCTTGCAAGAGTTAGTTAACCCATCCTTACATTATCTTCGAATAGTAGAAAGGGGTCTTGACCAGGCAGTTTTAACAGGAGTTTTGTCTGGCCTTGGCGCCGGGCACAAACCCCACATTCTTAAGTAAATCACAAAAAATGTTTCCAGCTGGGTGGCATGAAAAAGTAGCCGGGTGGGCCGCCCAGCTAAAAGATGCTAGGGAGGACACTGCTCAGTCTGAATTCTTTATATAGGAATAAGTCTCCCAACGATGGATTTCACAAAGATTTGATTCCAAACCCGTGTACAAAAACATGGAGATTAAAGAGCTGCATAGAAATGGTAAGAAAAAAGACCCAAGATATTAGGGTGAGGGTAAATGGTGTATATTCCCTTTAAAGTGCATCTAAAGCTAAAATCAATCTGCATAAACTCTATAATTCCCAACAGATAGTATAATACGTGGTTGCACAATCTCCCTCCATCAAAGTTGTCAAGTACGTAATGGATGGCGTGCACATGACCTCTAAGAGCAAAGATAGAAACCTGTTGGAAGGAGGACTGCTGAACTTACTGTAGGGAAATCCAAACTTCTGCAAAATGATAAGACTATTTCACTACGACACTAATGTTAGTGTTTACTGCTATCATAATTAGCAATTCGATTAATTCAGGCTCATTTATAGTTCATCTTTCACATTTCAAGAGTACCTATCAGCAAAAATGAACCAGAACGCAGAATAGTACGGGAGGTAGGAGGCAGTATTTCTACTTCCCAAAATGGTTTCTTTGCAGAAAGGCAACTGGAAGCACATGGTCTTGGCTGCCTAGTTAGTTACAGACACTTCCCTATTCTTTTGAATGTACAAGAAATATTTTGAGCATGTCAATCCTTAAAACAAAAAAATAGTCACCTGTTACCCAACCCCAATCAATCTATTCAGTATATCATTAGAAGCATTACTAATGCCCCTATTCTGGCAGAGGTATTAGTTCCACCCTCCATGGAGTCCATCATGGCTGTGACGGTCGACATTACAACCAATGGTTAACCGTTCCTTCCTCTGCAGATGCTCAAGCCCCTGAATATCTGATAAGAAATGCACATAATAGCGTGCTAAAATAGTATGTACACCCTTAAACCCAAAACATTAGTCACTTGTCAATTATATGCCCCTAAGGGGATCTAGTACCTTCATTATCAGGGGCCCAAGAAAGAAACAAGAGGACTTACCTTTACTGTCTTGTCCCTTTGGTCTCTGTGGTGCCGCACACAACAGCAAATGATAAAAGGAGGGAACAAAGAAAAACATTAGTAAAGATCTCAGAGATATATTTACATAGAATTGTGAAAACCGCTGACAAAACAATATTTGAATAGAGAGATTTAATTACAAAATAAACTTTTGGGGTGATGTGATATGAATAAGGATACAGTAAAAAAATACAAAGGGGAGGCTGGGAGCGGGATGGCGTGGGGAGGCTGGGAGCGGGATGGATAAAGTAGGGGGGTTGGGAGATAATATGTGAAATAATGAAAGGGAAGATCCCATTGATAATTATGAAACATAGAATGTGATCAATCAGAATATCCTGCAGTGGGAACCAGGAATAACCAACCTACCTGCCACATCAATCACCTACCTGCCCCATCAATCACCTACCCACAGATGGAGGTAATTTCCTAGTGACAATGTGTCAGGTCACATGACTGGGTTAGTTCCCAGTGGGCGGCAGGGTGGATTGTGGGACACGTGCCCCGTTGCAGGCTGGGTAAGGGGGTAACTGGGCGGGGTCTCACCTGAGGGTCCACGCTGGTGGCGGACATGGTTCATGAAGTGCAGAGTCCGGGAGGGTCGCGGTCTGGACAGGCCGGGGCCTCACTTTAGGCCGGGGCCCGAGAGAAGGTGAAGGCCGCGAGGAAAAGGCGCTAGGCCCTGAGTGTCGGAGCGGTGCAGTGGCGGTTCCGTGTGGGAACCCGTTGACGGTTCGGTTCTTGGCCCGGGAGGGAAAAGGCTCCACACTCACCAATGGCGGCGGGTACTGGGCAGAGTGCGGCTGACGTCAGCGCCCGTGCAGTGCATGCTGGGTACCAGAGAAAAGCGCATGCGCACCAAATACCTCTCGCCAGCCGAGAAGACATTAGCAGGATATGACGCGTTCCCTGGGCGGAACCAAACCATAGCCATTGGTTGATCTGTCCCACGTGATCGTAGGGCGCTCCCGGGGTTGTATAAATAGTGCGCATGTGCACGGCCCTTCACTTCCCGGTACCAGAGGGAAATGGGGGATGATGGGAAATTCTATTCAACCCCCTTACTCCCCCATATATTATTATACAGTCATAGTACCACCATGATGTTATTATATATATATATAGTATTGACAGTCATAGTACTCGAGAACCATATGTTATTATATATATCTATATATATATTATACAGTCATAGTACCACCACCATGATGTTATTAATATATATATATAATATATATATATATATATATATAGTATACAGTCATAGTACCACCATATTTATTATATATATATATATATATAGTATACAGTCATATTACCACCATATGTTTATTATATATATATGATAAATATATAGATATATAATCAGTCATAGTACCCCCCATGCTGTTTCTTCTCCTCACTCTATCTCTCCTCACTCAGATACCTCATCGTACCCCCCCTGCCTGTGTCGTACCTCATCTCTAGTACCTTCCTCATTCCCCCCCTGAGGTTCTTCTCGCTCTATCTATCGTATCCCTGTCTCTCGTCCCCCCCCTGCCTTCTGCTATCTCTCTCTCTCCACGTCTCCTCATAGTACCCCCCTGCTGTTCTATCTCTCTCGATTCTTCACCCTCCTCGTCCCCCCCTGTTTATTCTTCTATCTCTCGCTCCCGTCCTCGTCCCACCATGATGTTATTAATATAGATATCTATATAGTATACTGTCATAGTACCACCATGATGTATTATATATATATATATAGTAATAGTCATAGTACCTACCATGAGTTATTAATATATATATATATAGTATACAGTCATAGTACCACCATGATGTTATTTATATATATATATATAGTATATACATTCATAGTACCACCATGATGTTATTATATAATATATATTATAGTATACAGTCATAGTACCACCATGATGTTATTATATATATATATATAGTATACAGTCATAGTACCACCATGATGTTATTATATATATATATATATAGTATACTGTCATAGTACCACCATGATGTTATTATATATATATATATGTATACGTCATAGGTACCACCAGATGTTATTAATATATATATATATATAGTATACAGTCATGTCCACCAATGATGTTATTATATATATATATATAAGTATACAGTCATAGTACCACCATGATGTTATTATATATATATATATATATTATAGATACAGTCATAGTACCACCATGATGTTATTAGATATTATATATAGATAGTATACAGTCATAGTACCACCATGATGTTATTATATATATATATAAATAGTATACAGTCTAGTACCACCCATGATGTTTTATTATATATATATATATAGTAATCATAAGTACCACCATGATGTTATTATAATATATAATATATAGTATAATCGTCATAGTACCCACCATGATGTTTTATATATATATATATATATACAGTCATAGTACCACCATGATGTTATTATATATATATATATATATAGTAACAGTCATAGTACCACCATGATGTTATTATATATATATATATATAGTATACAGTCATAGTACCACCATGATGTTATTATATATATATATATATAGTATACAGTCATAGTACCACCATGATGTTATTATATATATATATATAGTATAACAGTCATAGTACCACCATGATTTTATATATATATATATATATATAGTATACAGTCATAGTACCACCATGATGTTATTATATATATATATATAGTATACAGTCATAGTACCACCATGATGTTATTATATATATATATAGTATACTGTCATAGTACCACCATGATGTTATTATTATATATATAGTATACAGTCATAGTACCACCATGATGTTATTATATATATATATATTATACAGTCATAGTACCACCATGATGTTATTATATATATATATATTATACAGTCCTAGTACCACCATGATGTTTATTATATATATATATAGTATAACTGTCATAGTACCACCATGTATGTTATTATATTTATATAGTATACAGTACATAGTACCCACCATGATGTTATTATATATATATATATTATACAGTCATAGTACCACCATGATGTTATATAATATATATATAGTATACTGTCATAGTACCACCATGATGTTATTATATTATATAATATATATACAGTCATAGTACCAACTGATGTTATTATATATATATATAAATATAGTATACTATCATAGTACCACCATGATGTTATTTATATATATATATATATAGTCATAGTACCAGTACCACCATGAGGTTATTATATTATATATATTAGTTACAGTCATAGTACCAACCATAATGTTATTATATATATATATATTATACAGTCATAGTAACCACCATGATGTTTTTATATATATATATATTTATACAGTCATGTACCACCATGATGTTATTATATATATATATAGTATCGTCATAGTACCACCATTGTTATTATATATATATATAGTATACAGTCATAGTACCACCATGATGTTATTATTATATATATATATATAGATACAGTCATAGTACCACCATGATGTTATTTATATATATATATAATATATACAGTCATAGTACCACCATGATGTTATTATATATATATATATATTATACAGTCATAGTAACCACCATGATGTTATTATATATATATATTATACTCGTCATAGTACCACCATGATGTTATTATATATATATTAGTATACAGTCATAGTACCACCATGATGTTATTATATATATATATAGTATATGTCATAGTACCACCATGATGTTATTATATATATATATAGATACAGTCCATAGTACCACCTGATGTTATTATATATATATATAAGTATACAGTCATAGTACCACCAGATGTTATTATATATATAATATATAGTATAACAGTCATATACACCATGATGTTATTATATATTATATAGTATACAGTCATAGTACCACCATGAGTTATTATATATATATATAGTATACAGTCATAGTACCACCATGATGTTATTATATATATATATATATAGTATACATCATAGTACCACCATGATGTTATTATATATATATTATTTAATACAGTCATAGTACCACCATGATGTTTATTATTCTATATATATATATAACAGTCATAGTACCACCATGATGTTATTATATATATATATATACAGTCATAGTACCACCATGATGTTATTATATATATATATATATAGTATACAGTCATAGTACCACCATGATGTTATTATATATATATATAGTATACAGTCATAGTACCACCATGATGTTATTATATATATATATATATATACAATTCATAGTACCACCATGATTGTTATTATATATATATATATAGTATACAGTCATAGTACCACCATGAGTTTATTATATATATATATAGTATCAGTCATAGTACCACACACCATGATGTTATTTATTATATATATATATTATACATCATAGTACCACCACCATGATGTTATTATATATTATATTATAGTATACAGTCCATACCACCATGATGTTATATATATTATTATAATTTACGTCATAGTACCACCATGATGTTATTATAATATATAATAGTATACAGTCATAGTACCACCATGATTTTATTATATATATATATAGTATACAGTCATAGTACCACCATGATGTTATTATATATATATATTATAGTATACAGTCATAGTACCACCATGATGTTATTATATATATATATATAGTATATCATAGTACCCAACCATTATTGTTATTATATTAATATATATATAGTATACATTCATAGTACCACCATGATGTTTATATAGATTATCATAGTAACAGTCATAGTACCCATGATGTTATTATATATATATATATATAGTATACAGTCATAGTACCACCATGATGTTATTATATATATATATTTATACAGTCATATTCCACCATGATGTTATTATATATATATATATATATATATAGGTCATAGTACCACCATGATGTTATTTATATATATTATATATAGTATACAGTCATAGTACCACCATGATGTTATTATATATATATATATATATAGATCATAGTACCTCACCATGATGTTATTATAAATATATAATTAGATACGTCATAGTACCACCATGATGTTATTATAATATATATATATAGTATACAGTCATAGTACCACCATGATGTTATTATATATATATATAGTATACAGTCATTACCACCCAGGATGTTATTTTATATATATATTTGTATACAGTCATAGTACCACCATGATGTTATTATATTATATATAGTATAAGTCATAGTACCACCCATGATGTTATTATATATATAATATATATAGTATACAGTCATAGTACCAACCATGATGTTATTATATTATATATATATGTATACATCATAGTACCACCATGATGTTATTATATATATATAGGGATATAGTATAGCAGTCATAGTACCCACCATGATGTTTATATATATATATATATATAGTATACTATTAGTACCACCATGATTTTATTTATATAATATATATAGTATCTAGATACTCATGTACCACCATGATGTTTTATAATATATATATATAGTATACAGTCATATTACCACCATGATGTTATTTATATATAATATAGAGTATAACGTCATAGTACCACCATGATGTTATTATATATATATATATATAGTATACAGTCATAGTACCACCATGATGTTTTATATATATAATAGTATACAGTCATAGTACCCACCATTAGTTATTATATATATATATATATAGTATACAGTCATAGTACCACCATGATGTTATTATATATATATATATATAGTATACAGTCATAGTACCACCATGATGTTATTATATATATATATTTATACAGTCATATAGTACCACCATGATGTTTATTTATATATATATATAGTATACGTCATAGTACCACAGGATGGTATTATTATATATTATAGTATACGTCATAGTACCAACCATGATGTTTATTATATATATATATATAGTATACAGTCATAGTACCACCATGATGTATTATATATATATAATATATATATATATATCACAGTCATAGTACCACCATGATGTTATATATATATATATAGTATACAGTCATAGTACCCCTGACGTTTTTTTTTTATATATAGTTAACGTCATAGTACCACCATGTGTTATTATATTTATAGATAATCCGTCACTAGTACCACCATGTGTTATTATATATTATATTATACAGTCATAAACCACCATTGTTATTTATATTTATAATCGTCATACACCTCATGTCCGCACCCATGATGTTAAATTATATTATATTTTTTGTATCAGTCTAGTACCAACCATGATGTTATTATTTTATTAGTATACAGTCTAGTACCACCATGATGTTATTATAATATATATCCTACGTTACCAGTCATGTACCACCCCATGATGTTATTTAAATAATATTCTAGTTACCAGTCATGGTACCACCATGATGTTTTTATATATATATATATAGTATCAGTCATAGTACCACCCATGATGTTTTTTATATTATATATATACGTCATAGTACCACATGATGTTATATATAATATATATTATATATTATACAGTCATAGTACCACCATGATGTTTATTATATATATATATATTATATCAGTCATAGTACCACCATGATGGTTATTATATATAAATTATTAGTAACAGTCATAGTACCACCATGATGTTATTATATATATATATATATATATATATAGTATACAGTCATAGTACCACCATGATGTTATTATATATATATATATAAGTATAGTATACAGTCATAGTACCACCATGATGTTATTATATATATATATATATATAGTATACAGTCATAGTACCACCATGAGTATGTGTATATATATATATAGTATACAGTCATAGTACCACACCATGATGTTTTATATATTATATATATATATTAGATAACAGTCATAGTACCACCATGATGTTATTATATATATATATATAGTATACGTCATAGTACCACCATGATGTTATTATATATATATTATTACAGTCATAGTACCACCATGATGTTATTATATATATATATATAGTATACAGTCATAGTACCACCATGATGTTATTATATATATATATATATAGTATACAGTCATAGTACCACCATGATGTTATTATATATATATTAATATATATATATATATTATATATAGTATAGCATATACCACCATGATGTTATTATATAATATATTAGTTATACAGTCATAGTACCACCATGATGTTATTATATATATATATATAGTATACAGTCATAGTACCACCATGATGTTATTATTATAATATATAGTATACAAGTCATAGTACCACCATGATGTTATTATATATATATATATATATAGTATACAGTCTAGTACCACCATGTTTTATATATATTATTTATATATTATAGTATAATACAGTCATAGTACCACCTGTGTTTTATATATTATATAGTATACAGTCATGTACCACCATGATGTTATTATATAATTATATAGTAGTAACAGTCATAGTACCACCATGATGTTATTGATATATATATATAATATATATATATATATACTATATATATATATAGTATACAGTCATAGTACCACCATGATGTTATATATATCATTATAGTCATAGTACCACCATGATGTTATTATATTATATTATACGTCATAGTAAAATGTTATTATATATATATATATATAAGTTACAGTCATAGTACCACCATGATGTTATTATATATATATATATATATAGTATACAGTCATAGTACCACCATGATGTTATTATATATATATATATATATATATATATAGTATACAGTCATAGTACCACCATGATGTTATTATATATTATTATAGTCATAGTACCACATGATGTTATTATATATATATATAGTATCTCATAGTACCACCATGATGTTATTTATATATATATTATCAGTCATAGTACCTACCATGAGTTTTATATAGATATATAGTATATATATATATATAGTATACAGTCATGTACCACCATGATCTTATTAATAATATATATATATATAGTATACAGTCATAGTACCACCATGATGTTATTATATATTATTATAGTCATAGTACCACCATGATGTTATAATATATATATAGTATACAGTCATAGTACCACCATGATGTTATTATATAAAATATCTAGTATATATTATATATATAGTATACAGTCATAGTACCACCATGATGTTATTATATATCTATATATTAATCACTAGTACCACCATGTGATTATTTATATATATTTATATGATATACAGTCATAGTTACACCATGATGTATTATTTATATTATTATATAGTCATAGTACCCACCATGGTTTATTATATATATATAGTATACAGTCATAGTACCACACATGATGTTAGTATATAATATATATAGTATACAGTCATAGTACCACCAAGATGTTATTATATATATATATATATATATAGTATACAGTCATAGTACCACTATGATGTTTATTATATTATTATATAGTATACAGTCATAGTACCCCTTGCGTATCCTTATTTACTATCTTATATATATGAGTACTACAGTCATCGTCACATGACTGTTTACTATACTATCCTATATATATCTTTACCGTCACTGTCCCCCATGATTATTATATCATATATCTCTATCGTATCTCACGTCCTCGGACCTCGCCCCCTGCTGTTCTTCTCATACTATAGCTCTATATTATACAGTCATCGTCCCACCATGATGTTATTATAATACCTATATATATACGTCAGTACCACCATGATGTTATTATATATATATATAGTATACAGTCATAGTACCACCATGATGTTATTATATATTATTATAATCATAGTACCACCATGTGATTATATGTATATATATTATTGTTATTATACAGTCATAGTACCACCATGATGTCATTATATTTATATTATTATATAGTCATAGTACCACCATGATGTCATTATATATATTTAGTTTCAGAATCATACCATGACACTATTACCTTAGACATAAAGGTTGACCAATCGTCTGCAGGAGCAATAATGGATGTGATGGACCCTCTTAAATTTCTTAGTGAAACACAAAGCTTCTCTTTAAGTTTATAGATTTGTATAGACTTCTGATAATACATAACATTTACTGCATTAATTATAATAAAATGCTATGACAATATACTGCGTCAAACATTAATGAGTTATTAATATTTAGGTGAAAGATTAAAGGGCATGTGTACCCTGTAATAAATATTATACATACACTAAGAACCCCCAACCCCCTGTCCCCCTGTACTCCTGAGTAGAGATATACCATAATGTCTTGCAGGCTGTTCCAGCCATCGGTCAAGGCCGTGGCATCCCATGACTTAAGCCAAGTGTACAAACACACACAGAGCCCACAAAGCTGAAATGAAGGCAGCAGAGTTCAGCGAGGGACCAGAGGAATTCAAGGTAATATTGTGAACATGGGGATTTGGGTTCTTAATGTTTGTTAGGAGGGTAAACATGCCTAAGGATCCGAACCCGGATCCGTGGCGGATTTACCTCGTTCGCGAACGGCGGATATCGCGGATTTTCCGGTTTTCCGTCTTCCGAAATTTTCCGAACCGCGTTTGATTTCTCATATTTTCGAAAATACGGGAAAATACGAGAAAACCCCGTAATTTTCAGGTCCGTATTTTCAAAGAATCCTCGTATTTTCGAAGAACGGATTTTGCCGAACTTTCATTTTAATAGGTTTTAATGATCCTCGAGCAGACCGGATTTTGCGAAGTTCGGACATCTCTACCCTAAACAGAGATGTATAAGAAAATGTCACAGATAACGGGCCCTATAGTGCTAAAAACGACTTTCTGAACAGTAAATGATTATTTCCATGGAAGGTAAAAGGCAATATTCCTTCCTTGTGCTAATAATCTCCAGCACCGCTTATTCAATCAGCTCATGAGTGTCTATTGAAAAGATATTTTAGAAATGAAACACCCCCAGATTTGTTTTTTTAGTGGGGTACGTTTTATTGGAATGCAGATCCCCAAACACAGCTTTTTAGTAAATTAGGGTTTTTTCCTCATAATTCTCTTTATAATTCTTACCTATAACCCCATTTGTTTGTAAACATTCTATAAATGGAATTTATCTGTATAAGTTCTATAACTGGAATTTATCTGGATACGTTCTATAACTGGAATTTATCTGGATACGTTCTATAACTGGAATTTATCTGGATACGTTCTATAACTGGAATTTAGCTGGATACGTTCTGTAACTGGAATGTATCTGGATACGTTCTGTAACTGGAATTTATCTGGATACGTTCTATAACTGGAATTTATCTGGATACGTTCTGTAACTGGAATTTATAACTGGAATTTTTCTGGATACATTCTATAACTGGAATTTATAACTGGAATTTATCTGGATACGTTCTATAACTGGAATTTATCTGGATATGTTCTATAACTGGAATTTATCTGGATACATTCTATAACTGGAATTTATAACTGGAATTTATCTGGATACATTCAATAACTGGAATTTATAACTGGAATTTATCTGGATACATTCTACAACTGGAATTTATAACTGGAATTTATCTGGATACATTCTATAACTGGAATTTATCTGGATACGTTCTATAACTGGAATTTATCTGGATATGTTCTATAACTGGAATTTAGCTGGATACGTTCTATAACTGGAATTTGTCTGTATACGTTCTATAACATATACGTTCTATAACTGGAATTTATCTGGATACATTCTATAACTGGAATTTATAACTGGAATTTATCTGGATACGTTTTATAACTGGAATTTAGCTGGATACGTTCTATAACGAGTTAATAAGAAAGGAGGAGGAGTATGTATGTATGTTAAACAGGAATTGAAGCCAAATTTAAAAGATGGAATAGATGGGGGAGCAAATGATGCGGCAGAAACATTATGGGTGGAACTGTGTACAGGAAGCAAGAAGGTAGGTAAATTAATTGTTGGAGTGTGTTATAAGCCGCCAAATGCCGGGGAAGAGGTGGAAATGAATCTCCATATGCAGTTGGCGAAGGCTGCTGGTATGGGGCATGTTCTGGTTATGGGGGATTTTAACTACCCTGAAATAGATTGGAGTAATGGAACTGCCAGCACCTCAAAAGTATAAAGTTCTAAATTTCCTATATGAGCATTTCTTTCAACAGATGGTAAAAGTTCCTACTAGAAAGAATGCGTTGTTGGATCTGTGATATAAATACCCGAGCTCATTTTGGAGATGAAGGTAATGAAGCTAGGGAATAGTGACCATGATATATGTCATTTAATATAGGTTGCAGAAACTAATGCACTGGCTTAACAAAACTTTTAACTTAGGAAAGCTAATTTTATGCTTTTAAAGGAATCGCTCCTGCTCAAGACTGGGGGAACTGTTTCTAGGTAAAGATACTGAGCAGATTGTGGACCACTTTTAAAGGGATATTAAACTATAACATCTCCAAATCGGATCCTTTAGGAACAAGTGTAAAAAAATTAGGTCCACTCCTGCATGGCTTAATGCTCAGGTAAAAGGGAAATGGAAAAAAAAAAAGGCTTTTAAATTTTGAAAGCAGAAGGCCCAGAACAGCTTACAGGACTTCAAAAGTTTATAAAGTGTGCAAGAAAGCAATTAACTAGCTAAAATGAAAATGAAATACGGATTGCCGAACAAAGCAGTCCAACCCCAGATGTTTTTTAAGTATATAAATGGTAAAAAAATAGGACTGAGATGTGGACCATTAAATAATGGAGCTGAGGTTTTTGTAGAGGATGCCGAAAAGCTAATCTGCTAAACCGTTTTTTACACATCGGTTTTACTGTTGAGAATCCTTACAGTAGGGATTGTAACAATGTGCAGGGGGAAATGAAGAGTTTTCACATTGGATAACAGAGGATATGTGACGGAATCAATTAGACAAAGTTAATATCAATAAAGCGCCAGGACCAGATGGATTGCATCCTAGGATTTTAAAAGAGCTTAGTTCAGTTCTAGCAAGACCACTGTGTCTCATCTTTTCAATTCGCTTTTGTCTGGGATGTGCCGCTGGATTGGAAAAAGCCATGTAACACAATTTCAAAAAAGGTAGTCGTTCCACAGCCTGGTAACTAGACCTGTAAGCCTACATCAGTGGTAGGGAAGGTGATGAACTTTGTTAAGGGATCATATCCTTGACTTTGTCTCCAGAGATCATCTTATTAGTAGTAGTCAGCTGGATTTATGAGAAATAGATCATGCCAGACAAATTTAATTGGTTTTTATGAAGAATGAGTAAGAAGTTAGATTCAGGCACAGCTGTGGATGTGGTATATTTGGATTTTCAAAAGCCTTTGATACTGTGCCACTAGGCGACTAATGTATAAACTGAGGACTGTTGGCCTTGAAGAAAACATTTGTTCATGGATAGAGAACTGGTTATTGGACCGCAAACAGAGAGTGTGGTTAATGGAGCTACATCTAGTGGGCTAAAGTTCTAAGCGGAGTTCCTCAGGTTCTGTACTGGGCCGCTTCTGTTTAATCTGTTTATAAATGGCTTAGAAGGGGCATTGAGAGCAAGTCTCTGTTGTGGCTGATGACACTAATTATGCAGAGCTTTGGAACTTCAATGATGTGCAATGCTGCAAGCAGACCTATATAGATTATCAAAATGGGCAGCAGAAGGGCAATGAGATTCAATGTTGATAAATGTAAGGTGATGCATTTGGGATTTTAATACCTGTGCCACCTACACCATAAATAACTCTGTGTAGGTTCATCTGAAATGGAAAAGATTTGGGGGTTCTGGTAGATAACAGACTTAGCTGTAGCAAACAATGCCAGGTAGCACAGCTAGAGCTAGCAAGATATTGTCTTGATAAGAGGGGAATAATTCAAGAAGAAAATATTATTCTCCCTCTTTACAAGGCACTGGTAAGGCCTCATTTGGAATATGCGGTGCAGTTTTGGAATCCCATATACAAAAGGGACATCTTGGAAATGGAAGCAGTCCAGAGAAGGGCAACTAAATTAATAAGGGAATGGAGGGGCTTGAATATGCAGGCAGATTAGACAATTAGGGCTGTTTCATTGGAGACGGGCGGTTGCGTGGGACATGATAACCTTATACAAATATATTAATGGCCCATACAGTGAACTCTCTGGTGCATTGTTCACTAATAGGTCATATCAAGGACTCGTGGACATCCTTTAAGGTTGGAAAGAAAGAAGTTTCATCTTCAAGTTAGGAAGGTTTCTTTACTGAGAACGGTGAAACTGTGGAACTGTCTTCCAGCAGAGGTGGTAATGGCAGTTCATTGAATAACTTTAAAAAAGGCCTGGATAAGTTTCTAAAACTAAAAAATATGAGAATTACTGTACTAATGCATATAATCTGGTTGACCAGGATACTTCCGATTGCCGTTTGGAGTCAGAAGAATTTTTTCCCCCCTTTTTAGCTGGGGTTTTTGCCTTCCTCTGGATCAACTGTTAGGTAGGGTTAAAAAAAAAAAAAAAAAAAAAAAAAAAAAAAAGGAATAGGTTGGACTTGATGGACAATGTCTTTATTCAACCTTAATTACTATGTTACTATGTTACTATGTAACTGGAATTTGTCTGTATACGTTATATAACTGGAATTTATCTGGATACATTCTATAACTGGAATGTATCTGGATACGTTCTATAACTGGAATGTATCTGGATACGTTCTATAACTGGAATGTATCTGGATACGTTCTATAACTGGAATTTATCTGGATACGTTCTATAACTGGAATTTATCTGGATACATTCTGGATACGTTCTATAACTGGAATTTATCTGGATACATTCTATAACTGGAATTTATCTGGATACATTCTATAAATGGAATTTATCTGGATACATTCTATAACTGGAATTCATCTGGATACATTCCATAACTGGAATTTATCTGGATACATTCCATAACTGGAGTTTATCTGGATACATTCTATAACTGGAATTTATCTGGATACATTCTATAACTGGAATTTATCTGGATACATTCTATAACTGGAATTTATCTTGATTCGCTCTATAACTGGAATTTAACTTTATACGCTCTATAACTGGAATTTATCTGGATACATTCTATAACTGGAATTTATCTGGATACGTTCTATAACTGGAATTTATCTGGATACATTCTATAATTGGAATTTATCTGTATACGTTCTATAACTGGAATTTATCTGGATACGTTCTATAACTGGAATTTATCTAGATACGTTCTATAACTGGAATTTGTCTGTATACGTTCTATAACTGGAATTTATCTGGATACATTCTATAATTGGAATTTATCTGGATACGTTCTATAACTGGAATTTATCTGGATACATTCTATAAATGGAATTTATCTGGATACATTCTATAACTGGAATTTATCTGTACACATTCTATAATTAGAATTTATCTGTATACGTTCTATAATTGGAATTTATCTGGATACGTTCTATAACTGGAATTTATCTGGATACATTCTATAAATGGAATTTATCTGGATACATTCTATAACTGGAATTTATCTGTATACATTCTATAATTGGAATTTATCTGTATACGTTCTATAACTGGAATTTATCTGGATACATTCTATAAATGGAATTTATCTGGATACGTTCTATAACTGGAATTTATCTGAATACATTCTATAAATGGAATTTATCTGGATACGTTCTATAACTGGAATTTATCTGGATACGTTCTGTAACTGGAATTTATCTGGATACGTTCTATAACTGGAATTTATCTGTATATGTTCTATAACTGGAATTTATCTGGATACATTCTATAACTGGAATTTATCTGGATACATTCTATAACTGGAATTTATCTGGATACGTTCTATAACTGGAATTTAGAAGCACTTCCTCCTATTTCCCTTTTATCCTGCAGGTCTGACTCCCACCGCCACCAATTGTAAAATATAGGAGCTGCATGTCATATCAGCTTTGTCGGGGGCACCTCCAGGGGGGAAGACTGTGCAGCTCCAGAGATAACGCATCTTGGTTATACAGAAATGGGCTTAATTTACCCTTAAAAAAAGTAAAGGTGAATTTCACAGGAAACCTTTCGTGGAAAGTTCAAAACTAACAGAAATATGAAAGACTCAATTCTTTTGAGCAAAATAGTAGAGTGCAGTAACAATTGCCCCTCCAGAAAACAGGCAGGAGGGCTAAGAAAGAAAACAGGCGGGGCTAAGAAAGAAAACCAGGGGCAGGAGGGCTAAGAAAGAAAACAGGCAGGGGGGCTAAGAAAGAAAACAGGCAGGGGGGCTAAGAAAGAAAACAGGCAGGGGGTGATATAAGACAGAAGCAAGACGAAAACAGGCAGGGGTACATGAAAGAAAACAGGCAGGGAAAGAAGCGGGGGCTAAGAAAGAAAACATCGGGGAGTAGTACGACGCAGGGCTAAGAACAAACGGGGGGCTAAGAAAGAAAAGAGGCAGGGGGCGTAAGAAGAAAAACAGGCAGGGGGCTAAGAAGAAAAAGGCAGGCTAGAAAGGCAGGCGGGCTAAGAAAAAAACAGGGGCAGGGGGCTAAGGTAAATAACAGCAGGTGCAAGGTCAAAGCATGGTGTCAGGGAAAGCGCAGAAACCGGCAGGGAAGCTAAAAAAGAAAACAGAGACAGGGGGGCTCAGAAAGAAAAACAGGCAGGGTGGCCACTAAGAAAGAAAACAGACACGGGGGTATAAGAAAGAAACACAGGAGGGCTAAGAAAGAAAACAGCAGGGGCTAAGAAAGAAAAAGGCAAGGGCCTGAACGAACGGAAAACAGACAGGGGGGCTAAGACAGAAAACAGGCCTGGGGGGAGGCTTGGCTGGCTGGCTGGTAGGCTAGGCTAGCTCTAAGTGGCAGGCTCTCTGGGCTAGCTGGCGGGGGGCCGCTAAGGCGGCTTGGCTCTACCGCTCTAACTGCGCTGGCTGGCTGGGAGGATCGAAGCTAGGGTCGGCTAGGGATGGGCTAGGGTAGGCGGCGGCATGGGCGCCTAGGGGCTGGCTTGGATTTAGGGCCTGAGCATGGGCTACCTACGTTACTAGGCTGGCTAAACTATAGGCTCCGGCTGCGGCCTTCTAATAAGCTAGGCTAAGCGGCCTAAGGCTAAGGCCATATCAAGCTAGGCGGCGGCCTGGCTGGCTGCTGGGGCCGGGTCGGCTGGCTGCCGCTCTGGGCTGGGCGGTGGATGGGGCTTGGGCTTAGGCACATGGCTGCTTGCGGCTAAGAGCGGCCTGGGGGCTAAGCTAAGACAGAGAATGGCTGCTAAATGGGTAAGGCGGCGGCTAGGGCTTCTGGGGCTAAGCTATGGCGCTGGGCGCGACTGGTAAGCTAAGACTAGGCATGGCTAGCTCTAGCTGCTCCGGCTAAGGCGGCTAGGGCTCTAGATGGCGGGCGCTAGGTAAGGAGGCCTGCTGGCGGTAGGGGGCTTGGGCTGGCTAAGCTGCTCATGGGGCTGAACTATGGGGCCTCTTGGGGATAACTGGCTAGGCGGGCGGCGGGCTCTTTAAGGCTAGGCGCTGGCGGCTTAATGGCGGCTGGGCTTCTTAAGGGCGGCTATGGGGATACTAGGCTGGCATGGATTCTAGGGGGGCTGGGGGCTGGCTAGGGGGCTTATAGCTCTATAGCTATTGGGCTTCGGGCCGCTAAGGCTCGGCTAGGCGAAGGCTAGGCTGCTTGGCTAGGCTGCTACCTAGGCTCGGCTATCCACTCTCTTCGGATTAGGCGTGGGCTTGGCTAGTGGCTAGCCTGCTTAAGACTAACTCGGCGCGGCTCTTTTGGCTAGGGCTAGCTGGCTTGGCTAGGATGCTTTAAGGCTAGGGCTGGGGCTCTTCCCTGCTAAGGGGGCTGGCACTTGCTGGGCTGCGGCTAGCGGGCTAAGAAAGAAAACAGGCAGGAGGGCTAAGAAAGAAAACAGGCAGGGGGGCTAAGAAAGAAAACAGGCAAGGGGCTAAGAAAGAGAAAACAGACAGGGGGGCTAAGACAGAAAACAGGCAGGGGGGCTAAGACAAGAAGAAAACAGGCAGGGGGGCTAAGAAAGAAAACAGGCAGCGGGGGCTAAGAAAGAGAAAAACAGGCAGGGGGCTAGCTAAGAAAGAAAACAGGCAGGGGGGCTAAGCACAGAAAGAAAACAGGCAGGGGGCTAAGAAAGAAAACAGACAGGGGGGCTAAGACAGAAAACAGGCAGAGGGGCTAAGAAAGAAACAGAAGGGGGGCTAAGACAGAAAACAGGCAGGGGGGCTAAGACAGAAAACAGGCAGGGGGCTAAAAGAAAACAGGCAGGGGGGCTAGAAGAAAGAAAACAGGCAGGGGGGCTAAGAAAGAAAACAGCAGGGGGGCTAAGACAGAAAACAGGCAGGGGGGCTAAGACAGAAACAGGCGGGGCTAAGAAAGAAAACAGGCAGGGGGGCTAAGACAGAAAACAGGCAGGGGGGCTAAGAAAGAAAACAGGCAGCGGGGTAAGAAAGAAAACAGGCAGGGGGGCTAAGAAGAAAACAGGCGAGGGGGGCTAAGACAGAAAACAGAGGGGGCTAAGAAAGAAAACAGGCAGGGGGGCTAAGAAAGAAAAGGCAGAGGGGCTAAGAAAGAAAACAGACAGGGGGCTAGACTAAAAGAAAGAAAACAAGACAGGGGGGCTAAGAAAGAAAACAGGCAGGGGGGCTAAGAGAGAAAACAGACAGGGGGCTAAGAAAGAAAACAGACAGGGGGGCTAAGAAAGAAAACAGACAGGGGCTAAGAAAGAAAACAGGGCGGGGGGCTAAGACAGAAAACAGGCAGGGGGCTAAGACAGAAAACAGGCAGGGGGGCTAGAAGAAGAAAACAGCGCGGGGCTAAGAAAGAAAACAGGCAGGGGGCTAAGAAAGAAAACAGGCAGGGGGGCTAAGACAGAGAAAACAGGCAGGGGGCTAAGAAAAGAAAAACAGACAGGGGGGCTAAGAAAGAAAACAGGCAGAGGGGCTAAGAAAGAAAACAGACAGGGGGGCTAAGAAAGAAAACAGGCAGGGGCTAAGACAGAAAGACAGGGGGGCTAAGACAGAAAACAGGCGGGGGCTAAGACAGAAAACAGGCAGGGGGGCTAAGACAGAAAACAGGCAGAGGGGGCTAAGAAAGAAAACAGGCAGGGGGGCTAAGAAAGAAAACAGGCAGGGGCTAAAAAAGAAAACAGACAGGGGGGCTAAGACAGAAAACAGACAGGGGGGCAAGAAAGAAAACAGGCAGGGGGCTAAGACAAGAAAACAGGCAGGGGCTAAGAAAGAAAACAGACAGGGGGGCTAAGAAAGAAAAAGGCAGAGGGGCTAAGAAAGAAAACAGACAGGGGGGCTAAGACAGAAAACAGACAGGGGGGCTAGACAAGAAAACAGGCAGAGGGGCTAAGAAGAAAACAGACAGGGGGGGCTAAGAAAGAAAACAGACAGGGGGCTAAGAAAGAAAACAGGGCAGGGGGGCTAGGGGCTAAGACAGAAAACAGACAGGGGGGCTAAGACAGAAAACAGGCAGAGGGGCTAAGAAAGAAAACAGGCAGGGGGGCTAAGAAAGAAAAACAGACAGGGGGGCTAAAAAAGAAAACAGACAGGGGGGGTCAAAAGAGAAAACAGGCAGAGGGGGGCTAAGACAGAAACAGACAGGGGGCTACAAGAGAAAGAAAGAAACGGAGGGGGGTAAGAAAGAAAACAGGCAGGGGGCTAAGAAAGAAACAGGCAGGGGGGCTAAGACAAAACAGACGGGGCAAGAAAGAAACAGGCAGGGGGGCTAAGAAAGAAAACAGGCAGGGGGGTAAGAAAGAAAACAGGCAGGGGGCTAAGTAAAAGAAAACAGACATGGGGGCTAAGAAAGAAAACAGGCAGGGGGCTAAGACAGAAAACAGGCAGGGGGCTAAGACAGAAAACAGGCAGGGGGCTAAGAAAGAAAACAGACGGGGGGCTGAGAAAGAAAACAGGCAGAGGGGCTAAGACAGAAAACAGGCAGGGGGGCTAAGACAGAAAACAGCAGGGGGGCTAAGAAAGAAAACAGCAGGGGGGCTAAGACAGAAAACAGACAGGGGGGCTAAGAAAGAAAACAGGCAGGGGGCTAAAGAAAAACAGACAGGGGGCTAAGAAAAGAAACAGGCAGGGGGCTAGTAGACAGAAAAACAGACAGGGGGGCTAAGAAAGAAGAAAGAAAACAGGCAAGAGGGCTAAGACAGAAAACAGACAGGGGGCTAAGACAGAAAACAGGCAGGGGGGCTCAGACAGAAAACAGGCAGGGGGGCTAAGACAGAAAACAGGCAGGGGGGCTAAGACAGAATAGCTCTGGAATTAACTCTTTAGATTGTTGGAGTTCCATCCTTAAGCTAAATTTCTTACACAATTTTAGCAGATTTAGCCAATTTAGATAATTCTGGTAATTTTTTGATAAAGGAGCTAAGGCCCGCGTACAGTAAGTGAACAGTCTGATGTAACTACCAGGGATCAGACCACGCAGGGGCCAATTTTACCCTCCCTATGACAGATACAGCCTCTGCCAGAAACCACAGTAGATGAAAGCAGGGAAAGTGGCCCAGTAATCATAGTTTTGCGGGAAGCCCCCATTTATACCTTGATACCACACTGAGTAAGTTTATCTGTACATACAATGTTCCTTATATGGTTCTTTTAGCATTTTTATAAAATAAATGTAGAAAAAAAGAAGATTCACGTTTAACAGGTTTGTGTAAATTGTGATTGAAACACCCCACACATTTCGATGTCTATCAGATTACCCAGGGTAACAACATAAACCGCTAGGTCTTCCTACTAGGTTACTCTACGGAATCTGTAATACCTAAAATTGTGTTTAGCTCCGACCCCTCCCTTAGTCCGGGGCGGCCCATAGGAAAGATTGCTTTTTGCGGAGCTTGTCTTCCCATTGGTCAGGTCCCAGGGTTAGGGTTAGGTAGGGGGACAGAGCTAAACTGCACCTCAGAATGCCAACAGAGCCAATGCCTGTTCTACTTACACATCCACCAAACCCTTTTACCTGAATAATAATGTTTAGGGGCTGTTCTCTCATTTACACATGGAGAATTACAGATGCAGATATCAATAAAACACCCCAGGTTGTTTCCTATCATATAAAGAAAGAACAAAGTTGGATTTCTCAACAAAGTGAATACAAATGCTAAAGGTCATTCTGTGTTATCATGGACAGTGGTGAGCTCAGAGCATCACTAACACTGTACTATACCACAATTATACTTCCCTTGCCCCTAGTTACTGATGGGGCCAGTAGCTGTGTTAATTGATTTGAGATAATATGGACAATAACCATGAAGATGACATGTTTCCATTTGTGTTACTGTGTACCCTCTGTGACCATCTATATGACCAGTTTAACACTTGCTGTCTGTATCTTGGCTCTCATTGGTTTAATCCCCCTTTACACTGACACCCATTATGCTTTCTAATAACCTCAAGCGGCCAGAACTGCATATAACTATAACCCAGCAGATAAGGGGGATTCTGGACACTTTGATTGTATCTTCTCTGTGTTTTATGTGTATTCCCAATTCTTATCTCTAGAACAGAAACAGAAAATGATCCAGAAATAAAATGGCCTCACGGTCACGCAGGATTGGAACGCCAATAGTATTATATTGCATCATATCATTTTATTTATAAAGCGCCACAGCGCTGTACATTGCAAGGAAAGGCATACAAACAAGGGGATAAGTCCAATTATACAGATAAATAAAAATGACAAAGTTTAATACATAGGTAAAGAATTTATATATATATAAATTAGAAATAAATTGATATAAGTGAGATGTGCCATGACACATTAGGAATGAAATCCCTGCCACGAAGTGCTTACAATCTAATTACAAGATAGTGCATCTTAAAGGGTAAATGTGGTCTCCATAAAAACGACTCAATTTGTGCCATTCGCAATAACCATTAACATTATCTTAATAGTAATTCTTCAGTTTGTCCACAAGGTGGCAATATTGCATGAAAAAAAATAAAACATTACACAATGATGGAATATTAACATTTTGTATTAATAAAGGACATAAGGAAACTAAACTCAGTTTTACTTCCTGTCTGTTAAAACTTACTGCTAACTAGGGGGTGATTGGGGGGTATTTCATTAATAATTTCACTGGGTCACATCTCGCAGCTTTGTAATCCCCTGGGTGCTGTCACTCAGTGTTTGAACATCTAGTAGGAGCTACTGGAACCTTAATGGACTGATAATAAACCTGAATGGATTCTATAGACTAGCATCTGGGATCTGGGACGTCCGGTAGCTCTGCCAGGGGGTCCGGTTCCCTCTCAATAGGTTCTTAGGACTTCTTCAGAATAGGGACGCTGTGTCATTGGCACCATTGCAGCCAGATCATCTTTATGGGTCAATAAAGATCCTCAGACATCTGAACACCGATAACCGACGTAACAGATGCAACATGATTTACAGATAATCATGAGCGCCTATGGCGAGAAATTGGCCAATCCGGCATCTGACAAACTGTTGCTGTTGTGGGATTGGTCAGTTCAGACCAATAATTTCTATTGTCTTGTATAAAGAGGGGAATAGATTCAAGGTAAACCAATATTATTCTCCCTCTTTACAAGGCACTGGTAATGTCTCGTTTGGAGTATGTGCCCCTTTAACAAACTGTAACAATTGCCCCTGGTTTACATCATTGTATCTCAATCATTATATATTGACTAATCCCCCCCCTACCAGATGAGAGGTATACACAGGGAGATGAATCCCTATTGTAAAGGGTTATTCACTGTATATAACAAACTATACGGGGGAACAGTGATTCTGTCCATTATCAGTATCCATTTTATATGGAATCTTTCATCTCTTACAAACAAAGGGAATGTTCAATGTCTCAGCGAGGAATTGTAAACCAGAACCCCAGGGGTCTCCGTGCAGGAACAGCTGATGGATACCCACTGTTACCCGCATGAGGTCACTATATGAAAACGGCATTGGTACAACCGTCTGTCTGTGTGTGTTACATCTTTATTTTTAGCTCACCCTCTCCACGCCTTCCTATCCGGTCCATGTCCCCCAAACTAGACAAGGCACAATCAGGCTGTCACTCTGGGTAACGTCTCACTTTGCAATCCGATTGCGCGTTTGCGAATCTGGGTAAATCCTGGTAAGGGACTTACCAACTGCTGGATTTTAACACCAGATATTTGCTGTCATTAAGACCATGTACTAAGACTAGCCCAAACACGGTATTGAATCGCGAGCGACGGATACGTGGGTGATTTCTGCATAACCCGCTCATCCAATGCTGATATGGAATTAAAGTCGTGCTAACCGGTAGCGAACCAGTTAGCGAGTCTGGGTAAATGAGCCAGTAAGCCTTTTCCTCCAGTCAATAGGGGTGGGATCTAGTCTATTATTCCCCCTGTGGATTGGCTGTTGCTCCCTGTAACGTACCTGTACAGAGTATTATATCCCCTGGCAAATTCCTCCTTCCT
This sequence comes from Hymenochirus boettgeri, assembly GCA_019447015.1. Taxonomy (NCBI): domain Eukaryota; kingdom Metazoa; phylum Chordata; class Amphibia; order Anura; family Pipidae; genus Hymenochirus; species Hymenochirus boettgeri. The sequence goes on from JAACNH010000547.1 coordinate 59,954, forward strand.
AGGGAAACAAATTCACCATTAATGATCTCTCTTACTGACGCACATTTTCCATTCAGTTGCCCGCCTCTGTCTCTTTCCAATTCACTTATATCTCCCTGTGTACTGGCCCCAATACCAATACTGCATAGTCACCACGAGGCCCAAGGGCCCAACACAGAGACAGAATTACACCTGCTCCTTTTAACACAGGAGAGAATTGTATTTGCTTTAGCAGACACTGCCTGGCACTACGATTGGTAGTTTGTCTGCTGGCAGTTTAAATGCGGTTATCTCTTTGCCACCAGTCAGAACATTTTGACGTGATTGACAACAATATCAATTGTGGTGGTCGATTGTCTACAAACATTTCCCTTATTGAGTCAAACTCTGATTGGTCGTTTAGCCAGAGAGGGTCCGTCAGACTCATAACTCGGATAAATACGTAGCAATGACGCGGTTTGGGCACCAGGTGGAAACACAGTTTACCGTACAAACCAAATATTGCTAATTAATCCTGGTTTTTAACATGGGAATTTCATCTGCCAAGTATTGCCCTATCCCCCACACTGACTAACAACCAGTTATATCGGGGGTCCATGTCTGCCAGCTGTTAATACAACAACATTTATTTAGGGCGAATAGCAAAATGTAATGCTTATGCGGTAGGGTAGCTCCGTCTATCCATATCTTGAATAATGGATTTCAGTTCTCCCATTGCTGACAGCCAGTGATTGGATTATTAATTACCCCAATAAATCTCCTCTCGCCATTTCATTAGAGGTCATAACTGTGAATGAGGTGATTACCATGTGTCAACATTTAAAGGCCATGCGTGTTACATAGTAACATAACATAGTAATTGAGGTTCAATACTGAAATACGTCCGTCTAGTCCAACCTTTATACCCTACCCATAATGTCTGTATAACAGTTACATAGTAACATAGTATTGGAGGTTATATAAAGACATACGTCCATCTAGTCCAACATTTATACCCTACCCATAATGTCTGTATAACAGTTACATAGTAACATAGTATTGGAGGTTATATAAAGACATACATCCATCTAGTCCAACCTTTATACCCTACACCTAATGTCTGTATAACAGTTACATAGTAACATAGTATTGGAGGTGTATAAAGCATACGTCATTAGTCCAACCTTATAACCCTACCATAATGTTGTATAACAGTTACATGTAACATAGTATTGGAGGTTTTATAAAGACATATGTCCATCTAGTCCAACCTTTATACCTACCCATAAAGTCGTGATAACAGTTGACAGTAACATAGTATTGGAGGTTGTATAAAGACATACGTCCATCTAGTCACACTTTATACCCTACCCATAATGTCTGTATAACAGTTACATAGAACATAGATTGGAGGTTGTATAAAGACATACGTCCATCTAGTCCAAACTTTATACCCTACCCATAATGTCTGTTAACAGTTACACATAGTATTGGAGGTTGTATAAAGAAATACGTCATCTATCCACCTTTATCCCTACCCATAATGTCTGTATAAACAGTTACATAGTAACATAGTATTGAGGTTTGTAAAGAACATACGTCCATCTAGTCCAACCTTTATATACCTACCCATAATGTCTGTATAACAGTTACATAGAACATCGTATGGAGGTGTATAAAGAACATACGTCCATTAGTCCAACTTTATACCCTAACCATAAGTCTGTATACAGTTACATAGTAACATAGTATTGAGGTTGTATAAAGACCTACAGTCCATCTAGTCCAACCTTTATACCCTACCCATAATGTCTGTATAACAGTTACCTAGTAACATGTATGGAGGTGTATAAAGACATACGTCCATCTAGTCCAACTTTATACCCTAACCATAATGTCTGTATAACAGTTACATAGTAACATAGTATTGGAGGTTGTATAAAGACATACGTCCATCTAGTCCAACCTTTATACCCTACCCATAATGTCGTATAACAGTTAATATGTAAAAGTATTGGAGGTTAAAGACATACGTCATCTAGTCCAACCTTATCCCTACCCATAATGTCTGTATAACAGTTACATAGTAACATAGTATGGAGGTTGTATAAGACATACGTCCATCTAGTCCAACCTTTATACCCTACCCTAATGTCTGTATAACAGTTACATAGTAACACAGTATTGGAGGTTGTATAAAGACATACGTCCATCTAGTCCAAATTTATACCCTACCCATAATGTCTGTATAACAGTTTACATAGTAACATAGTATTGAGGTTGTAAAAGACTACGTCCATCTAGTCCAACCTTTATACCCTACCATAATGTCTGTATAACAGTTACATAGTAACATGTATTGGAGGTTGATAAAAGACATACGTCCATTCGTCCAACCTTTATACCCTACCCATAATGTCTGTTATACAGTTACATAGTACATAGTATTGGAGGTTGTATAAAGACCTACGTCCATCTAGTCCAACCTATACACCTACCCATAAGTCGTTATAAACATAGTAACATAGTATTGGAGGTTGTATAAAGACATACGTCCATCTATCCAACCTTTATACCCTACCCATAATGTCCGTATAACAGTACATAGTAACATAGTATTGGAGGTTGTTACATAAAGAATACGTCCATCTAGTCCAACCTTATACCCTACCCATAATGTCGTTTATAACAGTTACATAGTAACATAGTATTGGAGGTTGTATAAAGACATACGTCCATCTAGTCCAACCTTTATACCCTACCATAATGTCCGTAAACAGTACATAGTTAACATAGTATTGGAGGTTGATAAAGACATACGTCCATCTAGTCCAACCTTTATACCTACCAAATGTCTGTATAACAGTTACATAGTAACAAGTATGGAGGGTGTATAAAGCATACGTCCATCTAGTCCAACCTTTATACCCTACCCATAAGTTGTATAACAGTACATAGTAACATAGTATTGGAGGTTGTTATAAAGAATAAGTCCATCTAGTCCAACCTTTATACCCTACCCATAATGTCTGTATAAACGTTACATAGTAACATAGTATTGGAGGTTGTATAAAGACATACGTCCATCTAGTCCAACCTTTAACCCTACTCCCAATGTCTGTATAACAGTTACATAGAACATAGTTATTGGGGTTGTATAAAGGAATAAGTCCATCTAGTCCAACCTTTATACCCTACCCATAAGGTCTGTATAACAGTTACATAGTAACCTAGTATTGGAGGGGTTATAAAGCATACGTCCATCTAGTCCAACCTTATACCCTACCAATGTCTGTATAAACAGTTCATAGTACATAGTATTGGAGGTTGTATAAAGACATACGTCCATCTAGTCCAACCTTTATACCCTACCCATTATGTCTGTATAACAGTTACATAGTAAAAAAGTATTGGAGGTTGTATAAAGACATACGTCCATCTAGTCCAACCTTTATACCCTACCCCAATGTATGTATAACAATTACACGGTAACATAGTATTGGAGGTTGCAAAAAGACACACATCCATTTAGTCCAACCTTTATACCCTACCCATAATGTCTGTATAACAGTTACATAGTAACATAGTATTAGAGGTTGAATAAAGACATACTTCCATCTAGTCCAACCTTTATACCCCACTCATAAAATAGATGGACGTATGCCTTTATACAACCTCTAATACTATGTTACTATGTAACTGTTAGACAGACATTATGTGTAGGGTATAAAGGTTGGACTAGATGGACGTATGCCTTTATACAACCTCCAATAAATACTATCTTACTATGTAACTGTTATACAAACATTATGGGTAGGGTATAAAGGTTGGACTAGATGGACGTATGCTTTTATACAACCTCTAACTATGTTACTATGTAACTGTTATAACAGACATTAGGGTAGGGTATAAAGGTTGGACTGATGGACGTAATGTCTTTATACAACCTCCAATACTTGTTACTATTAACTGTTATACGACATTATGGGTAGGGTATAAAGGTTGGCTAGATGGACGTATGTCTTTATACAACCTCCAATACTAGTTACTATGTAACTGTTTATACAGACATTCTGGGTAGGGTATAAAGGTTGGACTAGATGGACGTATGGCTTTAAACAGCCTCCAATAATATGTTACTATGTAACTGTTATACAGACATTATGGGTAGGGTATAAAGGTTGGACTAGATGGACGTATATCTTTATACAACCTCCAATACTATGTTTCTATGTAACTGTTATACAGACATTATGAGTAGGGTATAAAGGTTGGACTAGATGGACGTATGTCTTTATACAAGCCTCCAAACTATGTTACTATGTAACTGTTATACAGACATTATGGGTAGGGTATAAAGGTTGGACTAGATGGACGTATGTCTTTATACAACCTCCAATACTATGTTACTATGTAACTGTTATACAGACATTATGGGTAGGGGTATAAAGGTTGGACTAGATGGACGTATGCTTATATACAACTCCATCCTATGTTACTATGTAACTGTTATACAGACATTATGGGTAGGGTATAAAGGTTGGACTAGATGGACGTATGTCTTTATACAACCTCCAATACTATGTTACTATGTTAACTGTTTATACGGACATTATGGTTAGGGTATAAAGGTTGGACTAGATGGTCGTATGTCTTTATACAACCTCAATACTAATGTTACTATGTAACTGTTATACGACATTATGGGTAGGGTATAAAGGTTGGACTAGATGGACGTATGTCTTATCAACCTCCAATCTATGTTACTATGTAACGTTATACGGACATTATGGGTAGGGTATAAGGTTGGATTAGATGGACGTATGTCTTTATACAACCTCCAATACTATGTTACTATGTACCTGTATACGGACATTATGGGTAGGTTAAAGGTTTGGACTAGATGGACTTAGTCTTTTATACCACCTCCCAATACTATGTTACTATGTAACTGTTATACAGACATTATGGGTAGGGTATAAAGGTTGGACTAGATGGACGTATGTCTTTATACAACCTCCAATACTATGTTACTATTTAATTTATACAGACATTATGGGTAGGGTATAAAGGTTGACTAGATGGACGTAGGTCTTATACAACCTCCAACTATGTTACTATGTAACTGTTATACAGACATTATGGGTAGGGTAAAACGTTGGACTATGATGGAACGTATGTCCTTTATACAACCTCCAATACATGTTACTATGTACTGTTATACAGACATTAAGGTAGGGTATAAAGGTTGGACTAGATGACGTATGTTCTTATACAACACCTCCAATACTATGTTACTATGTAACTGTTATACAGACTTATGGGTAGGGTAAAGGTTGGACTAGATGGGACGTATGTCTTTATACAACCTCCCATCTATGTTACTATGTAACTGTTATACAGACATTAATGGTAGGGTAAAAGGTTGGACTAGATGGACGTATGTCTTTATACAACCTCCAATACTATGTTACTATGTAACTGTTATACAGACATTATGGTTAGGTTAATAAGTTGGACTAGATGGACGTATGTCTTTAATACAACCTCCAATACATGTTTACTATGTACTGTTATACAGACATTATGGGTAGGGTAATAAAGTTGACTAGATGGACTATGTCTTTATACAACCTCCAATACTAGTTTACTATGTAACTGTTTACAGACTTATGTTAGGGTAAAACGTTGGACTAGATGACGTATGTCTTTATACAACCCCATACGATGTTCTACTATATGTAACTGTTATACAGACATTATGGGTAGGGTATAAAGGTTGGACTAGATGGACGTATGTCTTTTACAACCTCCAATACTATGTTACTATGTAACTGTTATACAGACATTATGGGTAGGGTATAAGGTCGGACTAATGGACGTATGTCCTTTATACAACCTCCAATACTTTTGTAACTGTTATCAGACTTATGGGTAGGGTATAAAGTTTGGACTAGATGGACGTATGTCTTTACAACCTCCATACTATTTTTACTATGTTAACTGTTATACAGACATTATGGGTAGGATAAAGGTCGACTAGATGGACGTATGTCTTTATACAACCTCCAATACTATGTTACTGTGTAACTGTTATACAGACATATGGGTAGGGTATAAAGGTTGGACTATATGGACATATGTCTTTATAAAAACCTCCAATACTATGTTACTATGTAACTGTATACAGACTTATGGGTAGGGTATAAAGGTTGGACTAGATTGACGTATGTCCTTTATACATACCTCCATACTATGTTACTAGTAACTGTTATACAGACATTAGGGTAGGGTATAAAGGTTGGACTAGATGGACGTATGTCTTTATACAACCTCCAATACTATGTTACTATGTAACTGTTATAAACATTATGGGTAGGGTATAAAGGTTTGGACTAGATGGACGTATGTCTTTATACAACCTCCAATACTATGTTACTATAATGTTATACAGACATTATGGGTAGGGTATAAAGGTTGGACTAGATTGACGTATGTCTTTATACATCCTCCAATACTATGTTACTATGTAACTGTTATACAGAACATTATGGGTAGGATATAAAGGTTGGACTAGATGGACGTAATGTCTTTATATCAACCTCCAATACTGTGTTACTATGTAACTGTTTATCCGACATTATGGGTAGGGTATAAAGGTTGGACTAGATGGACTTATGTCTTATACACACCTCCATACTATGTTACTAATGTAACTGTTATACAGACATTATGGGTAGGGTATAAAGGTTGGACTAGAGGACGTATGTCTTTAACAACCTCCAATACTATGTTACTATGTAACTGTTATACAGACTTATGGGTAGGGTATAAAAGGTTGGACTAGATGACGTGTCTTTATACAACCTCCATACTATGTTACTATGTAACTGTTATACAGACATTATGGGTAGGGTATAAAGGTTGGACTAGATGGACGTATGTCTTTATACACCTCCCAATACTATTTACTATGTACTGTTATACAGACATTATGGGTAGGGTATAAAGGTTGGACTAGATGGACGTATGTCTTTATACAACCTCCAATACTAGTCACTATGTAACTGTTTATACAGACTTATGGGTAGGGTATAAAGGTTGGACTAGATGGACGTATGTCTTTATACAACCTCCAATACTATGTTACTATGTAACTGTTATACAGACATTTGGTTAGGGTAAAACGTTGGACTAGAGGACGTATGTTTTATCAACCTCCATACGATTTTACTATGTAACTGTTATACAGACATATGGGTGGGTATAAGGTTGGAACTAGATGGACGTATGTCTTTATACAACCTCCAATACTATGTTACTATGTAACTGTTACAGACATTATGGGTAGGGTATAAAGGTCGGACTAGATGGACGTAGTCTTTATACAACCTCCAATCTTTTGTACTGTTATACAGACATTATGGGTAGGGTAATAAGGTTGGACTAGATGGACGTATGTCTTTATACAACCTCCAATACTATGTTACTATGTAACGTTTATACAGACATTATGGGTAGGTATAAAGGCGGACTAGATGGACGTATGTCTTTATACAACCTCCAATACTAGTTAACTGTGTACTGTTATAACAGACATTATGGGTAGGGTATAAAGGTTGGACTATATGGATATGTCTTTATATACAACCTCCAATACTATTTACTCTTTAACTGTTATATACAGACATTATGGGTAGGGTATAAAGTTGGACTAGATGGACGTATGTCTTTATACATCCTCCAATACTATGTTACTATGTACTGTTATACAGACATTAATGGTAGGGTATACAAGGTTGGTACTACAACTATACTATTATAAATATAAATAATACTAAAAATCACGAGCCCTAAATCAGCTGGAAAAGAATGAATCAATATATGTCCAACAGATGTATGTGGAGGCACATCAAGGGTAAATGGAAGAGGTACTGCCATGGGTACGGCCTGCGCGCCGACCTATGCAGGCCTGTACCTTGGCCAGTGGGAAAAACAATTGTTTGCAGATGAGGAGTTAACCTGGGCCACAAATCATATAGATCTGTGGCGAGGTATATTTGATGTGGTGATCCTATGGGATGGATCCATTCAGGAGGGAAAGATTTTTCACCCAACTCAATATTAATTGATTTGAACCCTTAAGTTTTACCTACCAACCCAGTATGGATTATATTCCATTTTTGGATTTAACCATCAAGAAGGTAGGCAATAGGCTACACACTGAGATCTATAGAAACGACGGCAGGTAACTCTTTTCTTCTTCGTGCGACAGTATGCATCCCACTGGCCTCCTTAGGGGTATTCCAGTGGTCACGTATCTGCGAGCACGTAGGAACTGTACACTATGGCAGATTTTGAGAAGGCTGCTATGGACCTAAAAACCAGGTTTGATTCAAAGAGGTTATCCATCAAGTTGGCTCAAGATGGCTTACAAGCGAGCCAAGTTTTCAAGAAGAAGGACCTGGTTTTTAGGGATAAAAATCCATAAAGTTTGATACCGCTTAAGATGTAAACCAATTATAACCATGACTGCACTTCCTAAGGGGTACTAGAAAGTTTTGGCATGTTCTTAAGGGAGATGATAATCTCAACGACTAGCCCCCCCTCGACCTCTAATTACGCCCGTAAGGCCCCACAATTGGTGGTCAAGTGGTTAACACTTCTTTCAAACAAAACCACAGGAGACATGGCTAAAGAAAATAAAGGCATGTACAAGTGTGGTCACTGTAAAGCTTGCCATTTTGTGCTAAATAAGGTCGATACATTTAAAAACATAAGGGACAGGTATTCAAATCCATAATTTCATTAATTGTAATAGAGGGGTGGTGGTATATTGTTTACAATGTAACTTGCCAAAGACATACATTGGCAAACAATACACGTACCCTAGCTGAAAGAACGCTGGAACATGTTAGGATATCCAACATGTGAATATGCAGAGCTCTGTAGCTCGCCATTTCTCTGAGGTACACAATAGCGACCCAGGTTCGCTAAGATTTGTGGCATTGAAAAGGTCCCCAGACCAACAGAGGGGGGGACTGGACCGTAGGATCCTACAAAGGGAAGCCATGTGGATCTACAAAATGGGGTCCAGATCCCCAGGGGGACTCAATGAGGATTAATGTTTAATATTTTTATATAAGTCAATCGTACCTCATCATTTCACTCTTTATGGTGGTGTAGATATTAGGCTGGTCATGTTGCTATGTATTATATTTGTAGACATTAATACCTGGTTGGATTATACTAAATGTGAGGAATTCTATGACTGTCACTTTAAATGTTAATTTAACTCCAGCCGTCATAGTTATTGACTCCTTGGCCCTTACACACCTGATTCATCAAGGGTATTTAAACCTGGAGTCAGCACCGGTCATGTGACCCAGAAGAAGGGGCAAGATGGCCCCGAACCGTGCGTCGGTCAACTTGGTGTTTGTACCCTAACTATATACTGGATCCAACACGTCCGTTACAGGCGAGCTTGATACTTTGTCTGCTTGTAAGCGCAGCTACTGTCCCCTGCTCGGCAGTTGCCTGGAGCGGGAGGTAGACACTCGTCCGGTTTGGGTTAGGATCAGGTGAATATTGTATCTTTTCACCTGGTGTCCGCCCCCGGTCCTGTTGTTTTTACCGGACTAGCTGCATGGGAGCGCTGGGAGACACACGGAGACACATCGTTACCAACTCTTGATATGAAGTTGCATTTTGCTGCTTATTGTTACTTTTCTTGCAAGATAGATCACATATGGACGCATAGAGGACTACAGTTTGTCAACTTACCGTGTATCAGCTACACATTGGACCCCCCAGTCCTTTGAGATGGGTGAGATCGTATTTACACCTCTCCTTTAATGTATTAACTTATTTGGATATTGGTTGTCTATTTTTGTTCACAGCATTTGCAGCTTCCATTTACCCTTGATGTGCCTCCACATACATCTGTTGGACATATATTGATTCATTCTTTTCCAGCTGATTTAGGGCGTGATTTTAGTTATTTTATTTTATACATGTTATTGTTGTTCTGTGTATTGGGGTTTTCAGGCAATGTTTAGGTTTTATAATTTTCAAATAAGCTCATGTTGCACCTACCGCATTCTTCATGACTGTTTTAGAGTCACTATCTTAGTCTATATGACTTATTTGTTTGTACTTAACAGCGTGAGTGCCCCTATCTATATGATTGGGTTATGAATGGTACTTTGGTATCCTTTTACCCAGTCTTTTGTGTATACATTATTTAAATCCATTCTTACACCGTATGATTTATACCTACTGTTTCTCTTTATTGATCCATTTTAACGTTACCCCCGTATTTCTAATAAAGGTTGGACTAATGAACGTATGTCTTTATACAACCTCCAATACTATGTTACTATGTAACTGTTATACAGACATTATGGGTAGGGTATAAAGGTTGGACTAGATGGACGTATGTCTTTATACAACCTCCAATACTATGTTACTATGTAACTGTTATACAGACATTAGGGTAGGGTATAAAGGTTGGACTAGATGGACATATGTCTTTATACAACCTCCATACTATGTTACTAGTAACTGTTATACAGACATTATGGAGGGTATAAAGGTTGGACTAGATGGATGTATGTCTTTATACAACCTCCAATACTATGTTACTATGTAACTGTTATAACAGACTTATGGGTAGGATATAAAGGTTTGGACTAGATGGACGTATGTCTTTATTCAACCTCCATACTATGTTACTATGTAACTGTTATACAGACATTATGGGTAGGATATAAAGGTTGGACTAGATGGACGTATGTCTTTATACAACCTCCAATACTATGTGACTATGTAACGTTATACAGACATTATGGTAGGGTATAAAGGTTGGACTAAGTGACGTATGTCTTTATACAACCTCCAATATCATGTTACTATGTAACTGTTATACAGACATTATGGGTAGGATATAAGGTTGGACTAGATTGACGTATGTCTTTATACATCCTCCAATACTATGTTACTATGTAACTGTATACAGACATTATGGGTAGGATATAAAGGTTGGACAGATTGACGTAGGTCTTTATACATCCTCCAATACTATGTTACTATGTAACTGTTATACAGACATTATGGGTAGGAGTATAAAGGTTGGACTAGATGGACGTATTGTCATTCAACTCCATACTTGTTACTATGTAACTGTTATACAGACATTTATGTTAGGGTAAAAACGTTGGACTAGATGGACGTATGTCTTTATACACCTCCAATCCGATGTTCTATGTAACTGTTAAACAGACATTATGGTTAGGGTTAAGTTTGGACTAGATGGACGTATGTCTTTATCAAACCTCAATACTATGTTACTATGTAACTGTTATACAACATTATGGTTAGGGTAAACAACGTTGGACTAGATGGACGTATGTCTTTATACAACCTCCAATACGATGTTACTATGTACCTGTTATACAGACATTATGTTGGTAGGGTAAAAGGTTGGACTAGATGGACGTATGTCTTTTATACAACCTCCAATACTATGTTACTATGTAACTGTTTATACAGACATTATGGGTAGGGTATAAAGGTCGGACTAGAATGGACGTATGTCTTTATACAACCTCCAATACTTTGTAACTGTTATACAGACATTATGGGTTAGGGTTAAAGGTTGGACTAGATGGACGTATGTCTTTATACAACCTCCAATACTATGTTACTATGTAACTGTTTATACAGACATTATGGTTAGGTAAAAGGTGGACTAGATGGACGTATGTCTTTATACAACCTCCAATACTATGTTACTGTGTAACTGTTATACAGACATTATGGGTAGGGTATAAAGGTTGGACTATATGGACATATGTCTTTATACAACCTCCAATACTATGGAACTATGTAACTGTTATACAGACATTATGGGTAGGGTATAAAGGTAGGACTAGATGGACGTATGTCTTTATACATCCTCCATACTATGTTACTATGTAACTGTTATACAGACATTATGGGTAGGGTATAAAGGTTGGACTAGGATGGACGTATGTCTTATACAACCTCCAATACTATGTTTACTATGTAACTGTTATACAGACATTATGGGTAGGGTATAAAAGTTGGACTAGATGGACTATGTCTTTATACAACCTCCAATACTATGTGACTATGTAACTGTTATACAGACATTATGGGTGGGGTATAAATGGTTGGACTAGATTACTGTATGTCTTTATACATCCTCCAATACTATGTTACTATGTAATGTTATACAGACATTTGGGTAGGATATAAAGGTTGGACTAGATGGACGTATGTCTTTATTCAACCTCCAATACTGTTTACTATGTAACTGTTTTATACAGACATTATGGGCAGGGTATAAAGGTTGGACTAGATGGACGTATGTCTTTATACAACCTCCAATACTATTTACTATGTAACTGTTATACAACATTATGGGTAGGTTATAAGGTTGGACTAATGGACGTATTCTTTATACAACCTCCAATCTATGTTACTATGTAACTGTTATACAGACTTATGGGTAGGGTATAAAGGTTGGACTAGAAGGGACTATGTCTTTATACAACCTCCATACTATGTTACTATGTAACTGTTATACAGACATTATGGGTAGGGTATAAAGGTTGGACTAGATGGACGTATGTCTTTATACAACCTCCAATACTAGTTGACTATGTTGTTATACAGACATTATGGTGTAGGGTATAAAGGTTGGACTAGATGGACGTATGTCTTTATACAACCCCAATACTATGTCACTATGTAACTGTTATACAGCATTATGGGTAGGGTATAAAAGGTTGGACTAGATGGACTATGTCTTTATACAACCTCCATACTATTTTACTATGTACTGTTATACAGACATTATGGTAGGTAAAAAGTTGGACTAGATGGACGTATGTCTTTATACAACCTCCAATACGATATTACTATGTAACTGTTATACAGACATTAGGGTAGGGTATAAAGGTTGGACTAATGGACGTATGTCTTTATACAACCTCCAATACTATGTTACTATGTACTGTTATACGACATTATGGGTAGGGTATAAGGTCGATCAGATGGACGTATGCTTTATACAACATCCAATACTTGTAACTGTTATACAGACATTATGGGGTAGGGTATAAGTGTTGGACTAGATGGACATATGTCTTTATACAACCTCCAAACTATTTACTATGTAACTGTTATACAGACTTAGTGGTAGGGTATAAAGGTCGACTAGATGGACGTATTCTTTATACACCTCCAATACTATGTTATCTGTGTAACGTTATACAGACATTATGGGTAGGTATAAAGGTTGGACTATAATGGACATATGTCTTTATACAACCTCCAATACTATGTTACTATGTAACTGTTATAACGACATTATGGTTAGGGTATAAGGTTGGACTAGATGGACGATGTCTTTATACATCCTCCAATACTATGTTACTATGTAACTGTTATACAGACATTATGGGTAGGGTATAAAGGTTGGACTGAGTGACTATGTCTTTATACAACCTCCAATACTATGTTACTATGTAACTGTTATACAAACATTATGGGTAGGGTATAAAGGTTGACTAGATGGACGTATGTCTTTATACAACCCTCCAATACTATGTACTATGTAACTGTTATACAGACATTATGGGTAGGGTATAAAGGTTGGACTAGATTACGTATGTCTTTATACATCCTCCAATACTATGTACTATGTAACTGTTATACAGACATATGGGTAGGGATATAAAGGTTGGACTAGATGGACGATGTCTTTAACACCTCCAATACTTGTGTTCCTATGTAACTGTTATACAGACATTATGGGTAGGTATAAAGGTTGGACTAGATGGACTATGTCTTTATACAACCTCCAATACATGTTACTATGTAACTGTAATACAACATTATGGGTAGGGTATAAAGTTGGACTAGAGGCGTATGTCTTTATACAACCTCCAATACTATGTTACTATGTAACGTTTATACAGACATTATGGGTAGGGTATAAAAGGTTGGACTAGATGGACTATGTCTTTATACAACCTCCAATAACTGTTACTATGTAACTGTTATACGACATTATGGGTAGGTATAAAGGTTGGACTTAGATGGACGTATGTCTTTATCCCACCTCCAATCTCTATGTAACTGTTATAAACAGACATTATGGGGTAGGGTATAAAGGTTGGACAGATGGACGTATGTCTTTATACAACCTCCAATACTATGTCACTATGTAACTGTTATACAGACATTATGGGTAGGGTGTAAAGGTTGGACTAGATGGACGTATGTCTTATACAACCTCCAAACTATGTCACTATGTAACTGTTATACAGACATTATGGGTAGGGTGTAAAGGTTTGACTAGATGGACGTATTTCTTATTACAACCTCCAATACTATGTCACTAATGTAACTGTTTAACAGACATTATGGGTAGTTGTAAGTTGGACTAGATGGACGTATGTCTTTATAACAACCTCCAATACTATGTTACTATGTAACTGTTATCCAGACATTATGGGTAGGGTATAAAGGTTGGACTAATGCCTATGTATTTATACAACCTCCAATACTATGTTACTATGTATGTTACACAGACATTATGGGTAGGGTATAAAGGTTGGACTAGATGGATTGTGTGTCTTTATACAACCTCCAATACTAATGTTACTATGTGTCGTGGTCGGGGACGTGGCTTGTGTACAACCTTTACCAGCCATGGGTCTTTAGGGCTGGCAATGAAGGGGTTAATCATGGTGGTATGGTTGGGTAGATGAAGGACCAGGGTTATTCTGTCCCATGGTTTTTTGATCAGTATAATAATAAAAGCTTATATGATATATATATATGCAGTGAGCACTGATACTGCCCCCCCTCATATTAGAGGTTAAAAAAGAAAAGGCTCTGGAATAAAATCCTAACCTTATATTCCATATTACAGGAAATGGAAACCAAGTATCTTGCTCTGATATTCCATTGGTTTAATTTACTCTTCACAAGCAGTTCCCTTGAATGTGATTGGTCCATTAGAATTAAATGGGGGTCGGAGGGGTGTAAAGTTCTAGGCCACTGAAAAAGCAATCATCATCCTGTAACCTGTAAAAGATCTAAAGGGAACATATCTGGAGCCCCCACGTTAAACTACCGGGTTTTATAGAGGGTCCCTGGTATTCAGTCGGTATGGTCCCCATAGACATAGTGATTTCAATCTCTGCCGTGTGTGAAATGTGCATGTTACCTTGCGTTGTCCCTGCGATGCCGCCATATACCGTCATGATAGCGCTGTGATTGGCAGAAATGGCGTTTTAAAGCCTGACCCTGCGTTCTCTCACGTGCTAACAGATAGCAAAAGCCTAAACGGGGCCCTAGGTGATTGGAAGTGGGGTTTGGGGGGACAGAATCGCCATTAATCCCAGGGAATGGGGTCTGTGTATTAGAATTATTGCTGGGACCCTGTACATGATGTTAAAGGAAAGAGAGAGATTCTCTGTGACGGACCGACGGACGTCCCTCCCTGGACAACTTATTATGTTATGGTGTTTACGGTCCCTGTAGAGCTAATTACTACTTTCTTGGCCACCAATCAAGTTAATTATGCGGCGCCTTTTGCAATGAAAGCAGAAATGTAAGAAAACCTGCGAGCGGAGAGAAATGTGTCCCGTTTTCACCGTTAATTTTACTTTATGGGCTACAAGGGAATCGGATCGGCACAAGTTTATAAAAGAGAGAAAAAGAACAATCAGTCGGCAGCTCCGTTATATCCCCTGCCACTGATTTATATATAAACTGTACATTCAACATCTAACCGTCACTTAACACCCCCTCATTCACCGCCTCCCCCATGACACCCCCTCTCATCACCGCCACCCCCAGCGACACCCCCCCTCATTCACTGCCTCCCCCAATGACAACCCTCTCATTCACCGCCTCCTCCAACGACACACCCCCTCTCATTCACCGCCTCCTCCAACGACACCCCCTCTCATTCCCCCCCTCCTTCCAACTCCCGTCGCCCTCCATCCCCCTCTCTCATCACCGCCTCCCCCAATGACACCGTCCTGCATTCACGTCCTCCTCCAATGTACCCCCCCTCATCATTCAACGCCTACTCCCCCCCCCCCAATGACATACACCTCCATTCAAATCATTCACCTCCTCCCTCCAATAACACCCCCTCTCATTCACCCGCCTCCCCCAATAACCTCCTGTCATTCACCTCCTCCCCATGACACCCCCTCTTATTTCACACCGCCTCCCCCAATGAACCTCCCTCTCATTCACCCGCCTCCCACAATGACAGCCGGGCCCTCTCCCCCACTTTTCACCGCCCTCCCCCAATACACCTCCCCCCATGATCACCACCCTCTCGTTCACCGCCTCCCCCAATGACACCCCATCTCATTCACCACCCCTCCCCCAATGACACCCACTCTCATTCACCACCTCTCCCAATACAACCACCTCTCATTCTCTGCCTCCCCCAATGACACCCCCTCTCATTCACCGCCTCCCTCCAACGCACCCACCGCTCTTCACCGCCTCCTCCAACCATCCCACGTCTCATTCACACCCTCCTCCAAACTGACACCGGGCCCTCTTTGTCACCGCCTCCCCAACGCCACCCCCGTCTCATTCACCGCCTCCCCCAATGTACACCTCCTCTCATTCACAGTCTCCTCCTCCAATGACACACCCCCTCTCATTCACTCCGCCTCCCCCAATGCACTCTCCTCTCATTTACTTCCGGCCTCCACATGACACCGCCTTGCCCCTCTCCTTCCCGACTCCCCCAATGACACCCCGCCCTCATCATACCGCCTCCTCCAGGGACACCCTCTCCTCATTCACCGTCCCTCACCCCTCCACAATGAACACCCCCTCTCCATCACCACACGCCCTCCCAATGACACTACACCCCTCTCATTCATCCAACGCTTCCCATGGACCCCTCCTCTCATTCACCCCTCCCCCCAATGACACCCCCTCTCATTCAGACTCTACAGCCAACCGCTCACAGTCTCATCCCATTAACGTCAATGCACCCCCTCTCATTCACCAGCCTCCCCCCCATGACAACCCCCCTCATTCACCCGCTCCCCCATACACCTCCTCTCCATTCACGGCCTGCCCCCCAATGGCACACCCCCTCTCATTCCACCGCCTCCCCCCAATGACCCCCCCGTGGCTGCCCTCTCATGTCACGGGCCGCCTTCCCCCATGGACACAACCCCTCTTATGTCACCCCCCCGTGTCCCCAATACACCACCTCTCATCATCTCACACGCCTGGGTGCCCCCCATGACAACACGCTCTCATTCCCTCCTCCTCCAATGACACCTCCTCCTCATTCACTCTCCCCCAAAGACAACCTCCTCTCTATTCACCTCCTTCCTCCAATAACAACCCCCTCTCATTCACCCGCCTCCCCAATGACCCCCACTCCTTTCATCACAGCATCCTCCTCCATGAACCCCTCCATTCACCGCCTCCCCCAGCTACACCGTGTCGCTCTCATTCCCGCCTCCCCCCCGACAGGCGCGGCCCTCTCCTTCACGCCTCTCCCAATGCCCTCCCTCTCATTCACACCGCCTCCCCCCCATGAACACCGCCAACCTTTATACCCTACCCATAATGTCTGTATAACAGTTACATAGTTACATAGTATTTATTTGAGGTTGTATAAAGACATATGTCCATCTAGTCCAACCTTTATACCCTACCCATAATGTCTGTATAACAGTTACATAGTAACATAGTATTAGAGGTTGTATAAAGGCATACGTCCATCTAGTCCAACCTTTATACCCTACCCATAATGTCTGTATAACAGTTACATAGTAACATAGTATTTATTGGAGGTTGTATAAAGGCATATGTCCATCTAGTCCAACCTTTATACCCTAACAATAATGTGTGTATAACAGTTACATAGTAACATAGTATTGGAGGTTGTATAAATACATACGCCCATCTAGTCCAACCTTTATAACCTACTCTTAATGTCTGTAATACCAGTATTTTTCAATATTATATAGTATCCCTGTACCAACCAGAACTACAGTATAAATATTAATACCAGTAGTTCTCAATATTATATAGTATCCACGAACAAACTTGGACTACAGTAAATGTATTAATACCAGTAATTCTCAATATTATATAGTATCACTGTACCAACCAGAACTACAGTATATGTATTAATACGAGTAATTCTCAATATTATATAGTATCCCCGTACCAACCAGAAATACAGTATATGTATTAATACCAGTAATTCTAAATATTATATAGTATCCCCGTACCAACCAGAAATACAGTATATGTATTAATACCAGTAATTCTCAATATTATATAGTATCAATGTACCAACCAGAAATACAGTATATGTATTAATACCAGTAATTCTCAATATTATATAGTATCAATGTACCAACCAGAACTACAGTATATGTATTAATACCAGTAATTCTCAATATTATATAGTATCCCTGTACCAACCAGAACTACAGTATATGTATTAATACCAGTAATTCTCAATATTATATAGTATCCCCGGACCAGCCAGAACTACAGTATATGTATTAATACCAGTAATTCTCAATATTATATAGTATCCTGTACCAACCAGAACTACAGTATATGTATCAATACCAGTAATTCTCAATATTATATAGTATCCCTGTACCAACCAGAACTACAGTATATGTATTAATACCAGTAATTCTCAATATTATATTGTATCCCCGTACCAACCAGAACTACAGTATATGTATTAATACCAGTAATTCTCAATATTATATAGTACCCTGTACCAACCAGAGCTACATTATATGTATTAATACCAGTAATTCTCAATATTATATAGTATCCCTGTACCAACCAGAACTACAGTATATGTATTAGTACTGGTAATTCTCAATATTATATAGTATCCCCGTTCCAACCAGAACTACAGTATATGTATTAATACCAGTAATTCTCAATATTATATAGTATCCTGTACCAACCAAAACTACAGTATATTTATTAATACCAGTAATTCTCAATATTTTATAGTATCCCTGTACCAACCAGAACTACAGTATATGTATTAATACCAGTAATTCTCAATACTATATAGTATCCCCGTACCAACCAGAACTACAATATATGTGCTACTTATACTATAAATGGCTCTGTGTTAAGTGAATCCCTGTTGGAAAGGGATCTTGGAGTTTTGGTGGATAACAAACTTAAAGGTAGCAAGCAGTGCCAGGCGGCAACAGCCAGAGCCAGCATGGTATTGTCTTGTATAAAGAGAGGTATGGATTCAAGGGAGGAAAATGTAATTCTCCCTCTTTACAAAGCATTGGTAATGCCTCATTTGGAATATGCAGTGCAATTTTGGAATCCTGTGTACAAAAAGGACATCTTTGAAATGGAAAGGGTTCAGAGAAGGGCAACTAAATTAATAAGGGGATTGGGGGAGCTTGAATATGAATAACAGTTACATAGTATCATAGTATTGGAGGTTGTATAAAGACATACGTCCATCTAGTCCAACCTTTATACCCTACCCATAATGTCTGTATAACAGTTACATAGTAACATAGTATTGGAGGTTGTATAAAGACATACGTCCATCTAGTCCAACCTTTATACCCTACACATAATGTCTGTATAACAGTTACATAGTTACATAGTATTGGAGGTTGTATAAAGACGTATAACAGTTACATAGTAACATAGTATTGGAGGTTGTATAAAGACATAGGTCCATCTAGTCCAACCTTTATACCCTACCCATAATGTCTGTATAACAGTTACACAGTAACATAGTATTGGAGGTTGTATAAAGACATACGTCCATCTAGCTACCCATAATGTCTGTATAACAGTTACACAGTAACGTAGTATTGGAGGTTGTATAAAGACATACGTCCATCCAGTCCGACCTTTATCCCCTACCCATAATGTCTGTATAACAGTTACACAGTAACGTAGTATTGGAGGTTGTATGAAGACATACGTCCATCCAGTCCGACCTTTATACCCTACCCATAATGTAGTATTGGAGGTTGTATAAAGACATACGTCCATCTAGTCCAACCTTTATACCCTACCCATAATGTCTGTATAACAGTTACATAGTTATATAGTATTGGAGGTTGTATAAAGACATACGTCCATCTAGTCCAACCTTTATACCCTACCCATAATGTCTGTAAAACAGTTACATAGTAACATAATATTGGAGGTTGTATAAAGACATACGTCCATCTAGTCCAACCTTTATACCCTACCCATAATGTCTATATAAAAGTTACATAGTAACATAGTATTGGAGGTTGTATAAAGACATACGTCCATCTAGTCCATACCCATAATGTCTGTATAACAGTTACATAGTAACATAGTATTGGAGAATGAAAGGAAGGGGAGGAAGGGAGAAGAAGAAAAGGAAAGAAAAGAAGGAAGTGAAGTGAGAGAAGGGAAGGAGGAGAAGGGGAAGAAGTTAAACAAAGTAAAACAAAAGTAAAAAAAAAGTAAAGTAAAAAAAAAAAAGGAAAAAACGATAAAAGTGTGTTTAGTTTGTTGGTTTTTTTGTTAACCCCATCTGCGGTTGGGAACAGGGTTGTTGGGGGGGAAAAGTTTATTACACTTGTGTGGGACAGGGTTGTTGGGGGGAAGTTTTACCCTTTGCTGTAGTAACAGGATTGATGGGGGGAGGTTTAACCATTTGCTGTAGGGACAGGATTGAGGGGGGAATTGAACCCTTTCTCTAGGGACAGGGATTGTTGGGGGGAAGTTTTAACCCTTTGCTGTTGGGACGGTTGTTGGGGGAAGTTTAACCTTTGCTGTAGGACAGGATGATGGGGAGGATTAAACCCTGAGCTTGTAGGGACAGGAATTGTTGGGGGAAGTATTAACCCTTTGGCTGTAGGGACAGGTTGGTTGGGGGGGGAATAGTTAACCTGTGCCTGTAGGACAGGATTGATGGGGGAAAGTTATAACCTGGCTGTAGGCACAAGATTGTTTTAGGGGAAGTGTAACCCTTGCTGGGAACAGGACTGGTGAGAGGGGGAGGGTTAAACCTTTGCTTGTAGGACAGGATTGTTGGGGGGGAAAGTTAAAACCTGTTGCTGAGGTACAGGATTGATGAGAGGGGAAGGTTTTAACCCTTGGCTGTAGGGAACAGGATTTGTGAGAGGGGGAGGGTTTAACGTCCTTGCGTGTAGGGACAGGATTGTTGGGGGGGAGTTAAACCTTGCTGTAGGGAGGATTGATGGGGGGCGATTTAACCCTTAGATCGTAGGGAGAAGGGACTGTTGGGGAAAAGTTTAACCTTTGGCATGGTGAGGGCGGAGGAGTGATGGGGGGAGTTTAACCCTTTTGCGTGTGGGACATGATTGTTGGGGGGAGGTTTAACCATTTGTCGGTGGGACAGGATTGTAGGAGAGAGGGGGAAGTTGTAACCTTTGCTGGAGGGACCAGGATGTTGGTTGGGGAGGGGGGGGAAGTTCTCAACCTGTGCTGTAGGTTACAGGAATGGATGAGAGAGGGGAAATTTAACCATTGCTGTGTAGGGACAGGATTGATGAGAGGGGGAAGTTTACCCTTTGCTGTAGGACAGGGAGGATGGGGGAAAGTTAACCCCTTTTCTGTAGGGACAGGAGTTGTTGGGGGGAAGTTTACCCCTTTGGCTGTATGGAGCAGGTGCTGATGAGAGGGGGAAGTTTAACCACTTTGCTGTAGGACAGGGCTGATGACGAGGGGAAGTAAACCCTTTGCTGTAGGGACAGGATTGTTGGGGGGGGGAGTTTGTACCTGTGCTGTAGGTACAGATGGATGAGAGGGGGGTGAAGTTTAACCATGACTGTCAGGGCTAGGATGTGATGATGGGGGAAGTTTAACCCTTTGCTGTAGGGACAGGCATGATGGTGGGAAAGTTTAACCCTTTGTGCGGTAGGGACAGGATTGTTGGGGGGGAAGTTTAACCCTTTGCGTAGGGACAAGGGCTGATGAGAGGGAGTGAGTTATACCCTTGCTGTAGGGACAGGGTGATGAAAAGGGGGAAAGTCTAACCTTTGCTGTAGGGAAAGGTCTGATGAGAGGGGGGAAGGTCTAACCCTTTGCTGTAGGGGAGGGTT
Organism: Hymenochirus boettgeri; assembly: GCA_019447015.1. Taxonomy (NCBI): domain Eukaryota; kingdom Metazoa; phylum Chordata; class Amphibia; order Anura; family Pipidae; genus Hymenochirus; species Hymenochirus boettgeri. The sequence continues at coordinate 82,066 of JAACNH010000547.1, forward strand.
GATGAGAGGGGAAGGAAGTCAACCATTGCTGTAGGGGAGGGCTGATGAGAGGGGGAAGTGCTAACCCTGTGGTGTAGGGACAGGCTGATGAGAGGGAAGTAACCCTTTGCTGTAGGGAAAGGAGGATGAGAGGGGGGAAGTCTAACACCTTGGACTGTAGGGGACACGGCTGATGAGAGGGGGAAGTCTAACCCTTTGTGGGACAGGGCGTCTTGTGAGAGGGGGAAGTCTAACCTTTTGCTTAGGTACAGGGCTGTGTGAGGGGGAAGTCAAACTTTGTGGTAGGGACAGGGCTGATGAGAGGGGAAGTCTTATGCGTCTAAACCCTTGATGAACTGACCGGATGATGACGGATTTGTTTTCTTGAACGTGTCACAGTCAACGGTCCTGGTTCGCAGATGATGGAGGTTGGGTGTTCACCCCGGGTCACCCCCATAGACTGGCCATAGTGAAAGACTCATGGGTTGCGGGCGCAATGAGCAGGGACGTTTGGCACCACAGGAGCGCCGGCAGTGTTTCTGGTCCGTGCGGGAATGAGGGTCTTGGCCGTGAAGGGGTGGCACATGGCGAGGTTATAGCGCTCGGCGGCTCAGGCTGGTGATTCAGGGCTAGTGGCGGAGGGTGCCAGTGTCCCGCAGGAAGTTAGAAAATTTTGCACCGGACCCTACGAACACCCACGGATTTGATGAACCCAAGATGATGAGTTGTAAAGCATCCGCGGGCACACAGCCCAGCAGAAGGATGAGGAGGTCGGGACAGGGCGAGCTGAGCAGGTGGTGTGGACGGGTACTCTGGAGGTTGGGCACGCGATCTGCTCCGCTCTAGAGCACCGTGTAGCGGTGGATCGCGTTCCTACGTTGCAATACGACGAGAACAATACTCCAGGTAAGATGACGGTGACCAGGACCGGTGGGAGTGAAATCGGTGTCACATCCAGACGCCCGACCCGGTCACCGACACGGACGTCGACCAAGACCAGTTCGACAGGTTCGGATCCCCCGGGACGGGAGGGATAAGGACAGACTCGTTAAACCGCATGGCGTGGGAATGATTCGCTGGTCACATGAGGAGTCGAAACCCCGGGAGAGAAACCGCGCCCTGGTACCTACCGCAGCCAATAGCCCTTACCGCCCTTCCCCACCACCCACGACCCGCCGATCACCACGACCTAATCAACATTCACCGAACAATATACATATTCTATATCCCTTAACATCATCTAATATATCACCCTGTGATCCATTCATACTACATACCTGTACGCTGTCCATTACGATCCAATGATTGCCCACGTTCATCAATCTATCTACACTTGTCTTGTCTACGGATCACCTTGTAACCCCGTTCATTCCATCTAATTCCTGTACACGCTGTCTCTAACGTACGTATCCAACCCGTCAGTCCCTCACCTCAGGTCCTCGAGAATCCAATCCCTGTTATATTCACGCGTACATTCCTCTGTACACTCTGTAAACTGTCCTCTAAAGATCATCAACCCTGTTATATCCAACCCCTGTTCATTTCTATCACATCCCTGTACACGCTGTCCTTACGCATTCAACCCGGTGTATACTCCAACCCCGTTCATTCACATCTACATCCCTGTACACGTGTCCTCAAAATGATAGTCCAACCCTGTTATATCCAACCCCTGTTCATCATGCTAACGACTCCTGTACACAGCTGTCCATTCCTAAAATGATATACCACCGATGTGATATCCAACCCCGTTCCTTCATCTACAGCCTGTACACGCTGTCCTCTAATGATATCGCAAACCCTGTTCTATCAACGTCATTCATCTACATCCTAATGTTACAGCGACTGTCTCCTAATGTATCCAAACCCCATCATTCCATCTAATCCCTTGTACACGCTTGTGCTTCGTAATGAATCACACACCCCATTCATTCATACTACATCCCTGTAACGCGGTACGTCTAATGAATCCAATCCCCATTCATTCCATCATACATCCTACACGCTGTCCCTAATGATCCCACCCGATATACGTTCATTCCATCTCATCCGCTTAACGTTATCTGTCCCTCGCTAACGATATCCAACCTGTTGTATATCCAACCGGTTTCATTCCATCTAACATCTCGTACACGCTGTCCTCTAGATGATATCCAACCCTGCTGTATATCCAACCCGTTCATTCCATCTACATCCTGTACAACCTGTCCTAATCTAACCTTGATATCCAAACCCCGATTCATTTCCATCTACATCCCTGTACACATTGTCCTAATGATATACCAACCCCATTACATTCCATTACATCCTGTACAAGACTGTCTCCTAATGATATCCAACCCCACATTCATTCCCATCTGAACATCCATGTACACGTGTCCCTAAGCTATCCAAACCCCATTCATTCACCATCTAAATCCTGTACTACGCTGTCCTCTAATCGATATTCCACCCCTTCATTCATTTAATACTTACGAATCGGCTAACCTGATAACTCATACGATATCAACCACTAGTGCACTCAATATAAATGGTACAGAGCACCCTAGGACAGATGGCTAACATCACCCAAAGAAGATGCTAACACAGCCCAATAGGTACAGAATGGCTAACCAACACACATGAAGATGCAACCACAATACCAATGGTACAGAATGGTAACCCCACAGATGCACCCAATAGGTACAGAATGGCAGGTAACCACAGATGGCACCCAATAGTAGAGCATGGCTAAACCAAGATGCACACCAATAAGGTACAGACATGCTAACCACAGATGCCACCAATAGAGACAGAATGGCTAACACAGATGCACCCAATAGGTACTAGAATGGGCCTAACCACAGAACCCAATAGGTATCAGAATGGCTAATACCACAGATGCACCCAATAGGACAGAATGGCTAACACACGATTGCACCCAATAGGTACAGAATGGCTACCACAGATGCACCCAATAGGTACAGAAGGCTAACCACAGAGCTACCCAATAGGTACGAATGTGCTAAACCACAGATGCACCATATAGCAAATGCGACAAAGATCACCATAGTAAGATGGCTAACCACAGAGCACCCAATGGTATCAGAAGGTAAACACAGATGCACCAATAGGTACAGAATGGCTAACACAGATTGCACCCAATAGGTACAGAAGGGCTAACCACAGTGCACCCAATAGGAACAGCGAATGGCTTAAACCAAGATGCACCCAAATGGTACAGACATGGTAACCACAGATGCACTCCAATATGGTTACAGAATGGCTAACCCACAGATGAATCCCAATAGGTACCAGATGGCTAACCAACAGTGCACCAATAGGTACAGAATGGCTAACACACACCAAGGCATAGAGTGCACCCAATAGGTCACAGAATGGCTAAAACCACAGAGCACCACCAAAGGTACAGAATGGCTAAACCACAGACTGCACCCAATGGACAGATGTGCTTACCACAGAATGCCCTAAAGACAGATGCTACCACAATCAACAGAGGTACAGAATGGCTAACACAGATGCACCCAATAGTACAGAATGGCTAACCATCAGATTGACCCAATAGGGTATACGAAGGTTGGCTTAACCGACAGATGCACCACATAGGTGACAGAATGGCTAACACACACCGAAGCACCCCAAAGGTACAGAATGGCTAACCACAGAGACCCAATAGGTACGACATGGCTAACCACGATTGCACCAATAGGTACAGAATGGTAACCACAGATGCACGCCCAATAGGTACGAATGAGTCTAACCACAGATGAACACCAAATAGGTACAGAATGGCTAACACAGATGCACCCATAGAGTACAGAATGGCTAACCACATGTGCAGCCCAATAGGGGGGGACAGTAATGGGCTGAACCAGCAGATGCAGCCCATAGGTAAAGAATGGTAACCAAAGATTTGCACCCAATAGGTACAGAGGCACCAGCGCCAATAGACGAATGCTACCAGGCACCCAATAGGTACAGACATGGCTAACACACAGATGCACCACAAGGTTACAGAATGGCTAAACACAGATGCACCCAAATAGGACAGAATGGGCTAACCACAGATTGCACCCAATAGTGTACGAATGGCATAACCACAGAGTGCACCCATAGGTAAGGAGGCTCTCCCAGTCACAGTATACACAGATGACTAACCACAGATGCACCAATAGGTAAAGAGAATGCTAACACAGAGTGACCGCAATAGAGTAAGATGGTATAACCACAGATGCACCCGAATAGGTACATGGAATGGCTAACCACAGATGCACCCAATAGGTACAGAATGGCTAACACAGGATGCAGCCAAAATTATGGACAGAATGGCTAACCACAGATGCACCCAATAGGTATCAGAATGGCTACCACAACAGGATGCACCCAATAGGTACCAGAATGGCTAACACACAGATGGACCCCCAAAGGTACAGAATGGCTAACACCACTGATGCCACCCAATTGTTACAGAAGTGGCTAACCAACAAGATGCCATGGAGGGTACAGAATGGCTAACCACAGATGCACCCAATAGGTACAGAATGGTAACCCAGATGCACCCAATATAGAGTAAGAATGGGGCTAACCACAGACTGACGACCAATAGGACGAGAATGGCAACCAGCAGATGCAACCAATAGTACAAGTAACAGTGAACCAATAGAATGGCTAACCACAGATGACCAAGCATGCTACAAAGTGTACCCAGGAAGAAGGGCTAACCACAGATGCACCCAATAGTACAGAATGGGCAACAATTAAACCATACAGAATGTGAACCACAGATTACCCAATAGGTACAGAATGGCATAACCAACAGATGCTACCCCAAGGTACAGAATGGCTAACCACAGTATGCCCCAATAGGTACAAATGGCTACACACAGATTACCCAATTAGGTACAGAATGGCTAAGCACAGAATACCAATTATGAAGGTACACGTTACAAATAAAGGCTAAACCACAGATTGACCATAGGTACAGAATGGCTACCCAGATTATACCCAATAGGTACAGAAGGTGGCTGAACCACAGATATACCGCAATAGGTAAGAGAAGGGCTAACACACAAGATATAGGCAGCGCCAATAGGGTACAGAATGGTCTAACACAGATATACCAATAGGTACAGAATGGTAACACAGAATATACCACAATAGGTACGAAATGGCTAACCACAGCATACCAATAGGTCCAGAATTGGATAACACACAGTATATACCCAATAGTACAGAATGGCTAACCACAGCTATACCCAAGTACGTACAGCAATGGCTAACCACAGCTCTATACCAATACGTTACAGAATGGTAACCACAGCGATACCCAAGAATAACCACAGATATACCCATAGTACAGAATGGCCAACACAGATATACCATAGAAAACCACAGATGTATTACCCAATACGTACAGAAGGATACACACACATTCAATACAAACTATCAGTGAACACACACATTCAATCACACCACTATCAGGGTACACACACATTATAAGGTTGAACCAAACACATTTAATCAACACATATCAGTGTACACAACATCAATCACAACATACTATCAGTGTACACACACATACTATCAGTGTCCAGCACACATTCAATCACACATACTATCAGTGTACAGCAACACATTCAATCCCACAAATACTAGCAGTGTACACACACATTCAATCCCACACTATCAGTGTACACACACATCAATTACACATACCTATCAGTGTAACACCAATTCAATCACACCAGGTACTATCAGTGTACACACACATTCAATCACACACTATAGTGTACACACAACATTCAATCAACACCACCACTATAACAGTGTACACACCACATCAATCACCATCGCATTCAATCACACACACAACTTCAGTGTACACACACAATTCAATCACACACACTATCGGAGTGTAACACATTCACATCAAACATACTACAGTGTACACACACATTGATCATTCACTACAAAGTGTCAGTGTACACACACACACACACACACACTATCAGTGAACATCACATTCAAATCACACACACACACATTATTATCACACACACTGATAGTTGTACACACTGGATTGAATTCAGGGAATGTCTGGAACCTCTGTTGGTAAAGTAATAGGATCATCACCCCAGAGAGGAGGACACGGTTACTCGTGTATAGGAGAAGGCAATAAACTAATTGACTTTGAGTTAACCCCCTTTAAAGGTCAAACACGTTAGCACCAAAACTAAGCAGATTTGTAATTAAAGGGTAGGGATACAGCCATCTTAACGAGATGACCAGATAAACATCCACACATATACCTGCATAACTATTATTGGACACGTAAAGACAGCAATATGATATAGGTGTAACCTGATTAATGAAGTCCATGTAAACCACCCAAATCACTAGAAACAGATAGGCCTAGACCCTACAATTGGGCCCCTTACGGCCATCAATCATCAATAGTTGTTAACATTCTGAGGCCAGTACAGACCATCAAATCGCAATAGGGCTGTTACCTATAATCGGCCACTGGTGGACAGATACATCCATCACTGCAATAGGGTCTATGTTACCTATACACTGGGCCACTACAGACAATCCAATCACTTAGCAATAGGGTCATATGTTACCCTATACACTGGACCACTGTACAGACCATCCAATCACTGCCAATAGGGTCTATGTACCTATACAGCGCGCGACACTGATACAGATGCCATTCCAATCACTGGCAATAGGGTCTTGTTACCTATACACTGGGCCAAACACAGCCTTCCAATCACTTGCAATAGGGTCTATGGTACCTATTATCCTACATGTGACCAGCATAGGGCATTACCTACCGGAACCGATACCATCATCACTGCAATTAGGGTCTTGTTACCATACATGGGCCACACGAGACCATCAATCATTGCTAATAGGGTCTATGTACTGCTGCGCAAGAGAGACGATAATGCACTGGCACACTAGGTGCTTGACTTAACTGAACACACCACAATCACTGCATAGGGTCTATGTTACTACTTACCCGTAACCATGTGTACAGACCATCCAAGGTCAACTGCAAATAGGGTCTATGTCTTACCTAAATAGCCATGCCATCAGCAATGGGGGCCAGTGCACTGGGGCGATGCAATGCTTTGGAAGCTGATGTACACCTGTAGCATACTGGAGTACCAAGTAATTATGCTGGAGAGAGATTGTCGGGAAAATTCACAATGGTAAATTTCCAGTGTTATGGCACCTTTCAGATTTTTCTCCAGTTAGTAATCAGTCCTTGGGAGTATAAACAGCCCAATGTCTTTTTCTGCACATGTGCAACTCAATTAACTTTACAGTGTTCTAAAGTAACAGAACCACAGGTTTTACAGGACAATTATAACTGTACAAAGCTTTGCCCATCTGGGGGTCTATCCAATGGGAAAGATACTTCTAGCAGAGAAGAGTTGTCTACTCATGGTTTGGTCCTGGGCAGACGGGGGGGACACAGCAAACAACACTTACGGTGGTTTGGTGGTTGTTAGGTTTTTTTATTTTTGTTCGGGATCGTTTTTAATTCCTTGCAGTTTTCTTGGGGGTATTGAAATTCGGTATCCATTAATTAAAATCAGCTATGAGAAGACGAAACCTTCACACGGAATGGGGCGGGTAGATAGAAAATGACCCCCGATGCGCCGACGCTGTCTATGGTTGTCCTGTTTGGTATGAAGAGATCAGCGCCGAGAGATGCGTGGGAGGGAGACAAAGGCAGATCAAAAACAACTAGGCTGGTTCACTTGATGCGAAGAAATGAGTGTCACAGAGAGAGAGAGAACTCAGTAACATGGATGTAACATAGCTCCGTTCTGCGGACATATTGTATGGGGATTCAACTTCTCATTTAGACAACACTACCAAATCTTTCTGAAAAAACAAGTAACTTAAAAGGGGAAGGTTAAACAAAGGTATCTGCCAATCTGTCTGTTACAGCACCAATTGTGAAAGGGCAATGGGGATTGTGGGATAGAGACGGTATATGTAGACCAATTCAGGATTATATATGGGGTGTGTCGGAGTTTATACCAACTGAATCACTGTGTATCTGATTGGGTCACAAATTGATGGAGGGTATTTGAGATTAAAGAGTGTAACAGGACGGTGAATTTAACAAAGGTTTCTAATTCATTTGTAAATGTAAACATTCATCATAGGAGACGTTTTGTTACAGCGCGATATCTGTAAAAGCTGGGGCTGCCATAAGATAATGTAAACCTTTCTGTCAAACTGTGTGAGGTAGTGACCTCTAGTGGCGCAGGCGTGGGTTTTCTGTGTTGCAGAATATCCATGGCTCTAGTCTCCCACACTACTGTGTACTAGTCCATTCTTCCAGTCATCTGGTAACATGACCATGCCCAGTGTGGGAGGATCCAGGGGATAATGGGACTGTACGTCAGGGACATGGGTATATTTTACTGGCAGTTGTCGAGTGGTTAGAAAGCAGCGAATGACTGGAAATTGACCCCCTAGTGGTTGCGTATATAATAGGGACGTGTCAGAGGAAAAGCACTAAGCAACGGATCTAAGGTGCCAAACTACATAGTGCAATCCACCCCCTTTACACTGAGTATAACTTTGGCTGGGAAGGGATTAGAAAGGAAGGTTATACATGGTTAAATCAGTATTTATGGGATATAAAGTGCACCCAAGATCTGTCAAAAAACGTAGTTCTCCTTCTAAATGAAAGGTTACCCCTTTAAACTGAATATGGGGACAATAATTGATTGGTTTACGCCCTCCTAATGCATGCTATATAATAGACTCGGTTGGGGATGGCTAGGTTGGGCGCTCCACACATTCAATATATATGGGTTAAGACCAGGTGCCAGGGGATAAATCGGGAGATACAATAACAAAAGAACTGCGTTTACTGGGAAACCTCGTCATTGGTTGGAATCTGACAGGATACACAATAACATCGATTGGACGTTGGTAAAGACATACGTCCACCTAGTTCCACCTTTATACCCTACCTATAATGTCTATCTAACAGTTATATAGTAACACAGTATTGGAGGTTGTATAAAGACATACGTCCATCTAGTCCAACCTTTATACCCTACCCATAATGTCTGTATAACAGTTACATAGTTACATAATATTGGAAGTTGTGTAAAGACATACGTCCATTCAGTCCAACCGTTATACCCTACCCATAATGTCTGTATAACAGTTACATAGTAACATAGTTAAGAGAAAGAGCGAGGGGCACTCGTGCATACAGTTCGGTTTGTGCACGACTCAACAGGGAAAGGAAAGTGAAACTGGGAGGCGGGGGTGGGTCCAGGGAAAAAGTGGGCGCGCGCAGAAAAAGGTCGGCTATTTGGGTGCCAGTAAACAAGGGCGTAAAGCCCGCGGGCAGTATTAAAATAACTATGGTGCATAGGTAAGGAACACAGAAAAAACGGCGATACAAAAATAATGGGTAATCCTAGAAAAGTAAATGTGTCCAATTAGAAGGCCGTTAAACCAGGCTTATAACAACAAGTATAACGGTCCATTAAAACCGTCCCAGACAAAGGGAATTACGTCATTCGCAAATTCATTTGCCCATTAAAAGGGACCGTGGGAAACCCATAAGAAGAAAAACGAGGGGTGGACTAGAGTGATCACTAGGGGGGAGGGGAAAAAAATCGTACACCTAAGTACGCGGAAAAAGGGCCTAGGAAAAAGAACCAGGGAGCAGTCATTGAATAAAACCTAAAAGTCAAGGTCGCAAAATGTAAGGCAACCGGTAACACAAAGACAGTAGGGGGTTGGGAAGATCCTAAGGTGCATTCCATGGGTAAGCCGTTAGAGCGCAGGGGACAGTAGTTATCCCTAGAGAGTCGGGGGGGGGGAAACGTAGTCGTCGCCTGGGTAAAAAAAAAAGACCGTCAAAACCCGGAACGGGGACATTTCGAATGCGGCTAATCTTCGCGATTAGACCAAGGGGGGTAGACCAGGGAGAGCAGGGTATTAATCACGTAGAAAGAAGTGGCGTCCATGTACAGACCGGTAAGCCGGAGGACGGATGGTGGATTGATGCCGTGGAGGAGGGGGGAGGGGGGGAAAAAAAGGGTCGTGGCCATTACCCGTTAACCGAGTGTTGGGGAATAAATTATCCTAGTCGGTGGCAGAAAAAAAAAAAGGCAAAGGCCGATGAGTAAGGCCGTGTAAGGGCGCTATCACGGTTTATCGGCTCTCAAAGGTAACCGCCATGGAGACCGTTGGAGCCCAAGAACGGGTAACGTATCAAGTTCGCCCAGAAATTAAGCCGTAATAAAAAAGAAGCCAGTGCACCAAAATTCTTATCCTCTTGTAACACATTAAACAGCCGTACCAAAACGACAAAGTAATTTAAGTCAAACTAATCTTCCATGAACCGTAACCAGAACAGTATTATCCTGCGAAAAAAAAAGGAGGAGGGAGTCAGGGGGGGGCGGAAGCGTAGAAGGGGATCCTTGCGGACCAAGTGTCAGAAGGGCGAAAAGGGAACGGGGAAGGGAGTGGTGGGACAAAGAGCAACATCCGTATTATTCTAGAAGGTACGTCCGAGGTACCCGTAACCAAGGCGGTAAAAATATATCAAAAACGGTGAAAGGGGTCAGGGCGGCACAATGGGGGAAATAACCGTTAAGGGCCGGGCGGACAGGGCAAGGTACAAAAATATCAAGAAATAACAAACTGGGAAAAAAAAAGTACGTAAGCGCCATTAAACAAAGCGCGAAGACGCGGAAAAGAAACGGTATTTATCGGGCTATCGCCCATTAACGGGGTCGTAAAAACCAGGCCATGTATAGGGGGATAGTACAGAAACATCAGTATCGTCCATTAAGCGGCTTAACCAGGGCGGAGGGGTGGGTGAAATTAAAAAAAAAAAGGGGGAAAAAAAAAGGGGGGGGGAAGGGGAAGGGTCCTATCGTCGCATATAAAAACACGTGAAAAACCACGCAGTTTACACTAGTACGGAATCCAGTGGTAACCGGAAGGGGTACAACACAACAGTATGGGTGCAATCCATAGATCGGTCGGCAGGTAATAACCGATAACCGGAAAGGGGGTAGTGAGTAACAAAACTAGAAAAGAAAAAGAAATCATAGGGCCTGTACCACGTGAAAACAACCAGACAGTATTTATCCATCTCAAAAGTGTCCATTAAAAACAACGTAAATCATGAAACAGATAGGTAATAAAAAACGATCGGCTAAAAAGGGGGGAAAAAAGGGGGGAAATCGGGTCCATTAAACCGTAACCTAGACAGTAATTATCCTAGGTTGGGTCGAACAATAAATAAACCGAATAGACCAAATGACAGATTGAAATCGGGGGGGGCATGCGGGTCCAGGTTAAACCGGACCCGCAGGACGAAACATATTGATCCTGAAAAATCGGTAAAACGCATTAACCCGACACCAGACAAGTAGTCTCGGGCTTCGCGGACGGAAACAGTACGCGGTAACCAGACCAGTTAGGGGGATATCCTATCGTGCCAAATAAAATAACCGTAAAGAGACGCAGGACGTATAGGATCCTAACGGGATCGGTACCATTAACCGGGTAAGGACAAACCAGACGAATATAGGATGAGTCGAATCCGGATACGGGAGCCGGCATGGGCCCCGTCCGGCCAAGACACAGTATTAGGTCCTATCGATCACAAAAATAAAAATGAACGCGTAAACCAAGTAGACAAGAATATGGTGAAATCGCGTGAAAACGGGGTCGTAACCAATTAAACAACGGCGTGAACCAAGGGACAGTAAAAATATCGGAACTATCGTCCAATTAAAAAACCGTAACCAGACCGGTAAATAATAAAGGGATCCGGGTGAATCTTAAATACATTAGAAGCAACGTGGACACAAACAGAAACACAGTCTTATCGCTAAAATCGGGACGGTAAAGAAATGGAAGGACCGTGAGACCAGACAAGTAATTAGGGGGATCCTGAGGGTCGTCCGGTTAACCTAAATCAGGGGACACAGTATGTAGCACTATCGGTAATCACGGATTACCCGAAAATACAACCGTTAACGCAAAAACGTGATTAAAAGGAAGTCCCATAAAAAAAAATGTAAGTCACATATCACCAAGCGAAAGCGTAACAGGGAACGGGATAAGGTTAAAATCCTAGGGGTCGTCCCATTATAACCTGAACCAACCGTATTATCCATCGTCCATTAACCGTAACCAAACAGTTTATCCTATCGCCCATTAACCAACCAGACAGTATTATCCTATCGTCCATTAACCGTAACCAGACATATTATCTATCGTCCATTAACGTAACCACACGTATTATCCTATCGTCCATTAACCGTAACCAGACGTATTCTCCTATCGTCCATTAACCGACCGAAGTATATCCTATCGTCCTTCACGTAACCAGCAAGTATTCTCCTATCGTCCATTAACGTAACCAGACAGTATTATCCTATCTTCGCCCATTAACCCGTAACCAGACGTATTATCCTATCGTCCATTAACCGTAACCAACAGTATTATCCTATCGCCCATTAACCGTAACCAGACAGTATTTTTATATATACCTATCGTCCATTACCGTAACCAACAGTATTATCCTATCTGCCATAACCGTAACCCAGACAGATATTATCCTATCGTCCATTAACCGTAACCAGACAGTATTTCCTATCCTCCATTAACCGTAACCAACAGTTTATCCTATCGTCCATAACCTAACCAGGTATTATCATCCGCCATACCGTAACCAGAGTATTATCCTATCGTCCATTAACCGAACCAGACAGTATTATCCTATTGTCCATTAACCGTAACCAGACAGTATTATCCTATCGTCCATTAAACCGTAACCAGACAGTAATTATCCTAATCGTCCATTAACCTTAACCAACATTATTATCCTACGTCCATTAACCGTAACCAGACGTATTATCCTATCGCCCATTACGTAACCAAACAGTATTATCCTATCGTCCATTAACCGTAACCAGCAGTATATCCTATCGTCCATTAACCGTAACCAGACAGTTATCCTATCGTCCATTAACCGTAACCGACAGTATTATCCTATCGTCCATTAACCGTAACCAGACAGTATTATCCATCGTCCATAATCGTAACCAGACAGTATTATCCTATCGTCCATTAACCGTAACCAGACAGTATTATCCTATTGTCCATTAAACCGTAACCAGACAGTATTATCCTATCGTCCATTAACCGTAACCCAGACAAGTATTATCCTATCGTCCATTAACCGTAACCAGACAGTATTATCCTATCGTCCATTAACGTAACCAGACAGTATTATCCTATCGTCCATTAACCTAACCGACAGTATTATCCTATCGTCCATTAACCGTAACCAGACAGTTAATCCTGGTCCATTAACCGTAACCAGACAGTATTATCCTATCGTCCATTAACCGTAACCAGACAGTTTATCCTATCGCTCATTAACCGTAACCAGACAGTATATCCTATTGTCCATTAACCGTAACCAGACAGTATTATCCTATGGTCCATTAACTGTAACCAGAAGTATTATCCTATCGTCCATTAACCGTAACCAGACAGTATTATCCTATTGTCCATTAACCGTAACCAACAGTATTATCCTATCGCCCATTAACGTAACCAGACAGTATTATCCTATCGTCCATTAACCGTAACCCGACTTATTATCCTATCGCCCATTAACCGTAACCAACAGTATTATCCTATCGTCCATTAACTGTAACCAGACAGTATTATCCTATCGTCCATTAACCGTAACCAGACAGTATTATCCTATCGTCCATTAACCGTAACCAGACAGTATTATCCTATCGTCCTTAACTGTAACCAGACAGTATTATCCTACTACGTCCATTAACCGAACCAGACAGTATTATCCTAATTGTCCATTAACCGTAACCAGACAGTTATTATCCTATCGCCCATTAACCGTAACCAGACATTATTATCCTAGTAACTTCCCTATTATTAGATTGTCTTATCCATGTAGCAGTCTGGGGGATTTTAACCTTATGTCACTTGGTGCTGACGGGGCTGCTGGGAGTTGTAGCTCAGACACTGACGAGGAGTATGTATCAGTCGTTGTGTCCTTGCTTTCTTCTTGCCTCAAACACTTCCTGTGCAAATACCTGAGCTAATTGGCTCAGTTATGTGGCCCCTGGGGGCCCTTGGGTGTCACTCTGTTAATGGAATTGGCAGATCACATTCTATTCGCCTGATTCACGCTGTGGGAAGAGATTTGTTTCCCCCCTTTGCCCGATGGAAAAAATGATGATAGAGCCACCCACGGATGGGATGGGGTGGGGGTGAGTGGGATGGGATGGGGGAACGGATGGGGTGGGATATGGTGTGGTGGGGGGTGATAAGGGATAAACATCCAAGGGGGAGAGGAAGGGGTTAAATGTGCATTAGGGATGATAAGGGTTAAACATGGCACAAAGAATTTAAAAGGAAGAGAGACAAATGGTTAATTTATTTTAACCATTAACTGGGGGGACCATGCACTCCAGTACTCGGGACCCCTCTGCACTGACTCTGTGTGTACGTGTAAAACAAAAAATGGAGTTTGTCCCGCTATGTCCCAGAAAGCTCGTAATGTCTGTACTGACTGGTACTACACAGGGCTGGTCAGGGACGTAACTATCAGCGAGCGGGGGACCACCCTCCAGGAGGCCAGTAGCCGGGATGGCCCCATTGCCTTACTTTTCCCATGTCAGATATAACCTCCTCCAAGGAAAAGAGGAAAGGGGCCCCATCATAGTTTTGCAGGGGGCCCAGTAGTTACGCCAGTAGGTTAGTGTCCCATTCCCCTGGGGTCTCACTTTGTAAAGTTATTCCAACCCCTTAGATTAGGGGCCACAGACCAATGTTCCCTCTAACCTCAAATTGGCTGTGTGCAGAAATATATTTTTATGTGCGCATACAAATCTAATTTTGTGCGCTTAATCCACAGCACTTACATTCCAGAAGATTTTAATCTGTGTGTGCGCCACTTTAATCTGTGCGCGTGCCACTTTAATCTGTGCACGCGCCACTTTAATCTGTGTGCGTGCCACTTTAATCTTTTGTGCGCCCACTGCCCACTTTAATCTGTGTGCGCCACTTTTAATCTGTGTGTGCCACTTTAATCTGTGTGTGCCCACTTTTATCTGTGTGCCCTTAACTGTGTGTGCGCCACTTTAAATTGTGTGCGTGCCACTTTAATCTGTGCGTGCCACTTTAATCTGTGTGTGCGCCACTTTAATCTGTGTGTGCCACTTTAATCTGTGTGTGCCACTTTAATCTGTGTGTGCCACTTTAATCTGTGTGTGCCACTTTAATCTGTGTGTGCGCCACTTTAATCTGTGTGGGCGCCACTTCAATCTGTGTGTGCGCCACTTTAATCTGTGTGGGCGCCACTTCAATCTGTGTGGGCGCCACTTTAATCTGTGTGGGCGCCACTTCAATATGTGTGTGCGCCACTTTAATCTGTGTGCGCCACTTCAATCTGTGTGTGCGCCACTTTATCTGTGTGCGCCACTTCAATCTGTGTGTGGCGCCACTTTAATCTGTGTGGGCGCCACTTCAATCTGTGTGTGCGCCACTTCAATCGGTGTGGGCCCACTTCAATCTGTGTGTGCGCCACTTTAATCTGTTGCGCCCTTCAATCTGTGTGTGCGCCACTTAAATCTGTGTGGGCGCCACTTCAATCTGTGTGTGCGCCACTTTAATCTGTGTGCGCCACTTCAATCTGTGTGTGCGCCACTTTAATCTGTGTGCGCCACTTCATCTGTGTGTGCGCCACTTTAATCTGTGTGGGCGCCACTTCAATCTGTGTGTGCGCCACTTTAATCTGTGTGGGCCCACTTCAATCTGTGTGTGCGCCACTTTAATCTGTGTGCGCCACTTTTACAATCTGTGTGTGCCCACTTTAATCTGTGTGCGCCACTTCAATCTGTGTGTGCGCCACTTTAATCTGTGTGGGCGCCACTTCAATCTGTGTGTGCGCCACTTTAATCTGTGTGGGCGCCACTTCAATCTGTGTGTGCGCCACTTTAATCTGTGTGCGCCACTTCAATCTGTGTGTGCGCCACTTTAATCTGTGTGGGCGCCACTTCAATCTGTGTGTGCGCCACTTTAATCTGTGTGCCACTTCAATCTGTGTGTGCGCCACTTTAATCTGTGTGCAGAATTGTGTGCGCGCACACGAGCGAACAGTTTAGAGCGAACACTGCAGACCGTCCGGGGCCCCGGTCTTTATGACACCACAAGCCGAGTGGCGTCCCCTCCTCTCCCACTGTTACGGATTTGAGGTTTTCCCAGCTGGTGACAGATTTAATCAGAGACGGGAACATTAGGACATCTGCCCCCTCTGCGTGCCCCTCCAGCACCGCTGTGCCAACGTTCCACTTTACACGCCTGACACAACCCGTCACTTTAACTGGGTACGATAAGAAATTGGCAGCAGAATGACCTGGGGCCACATTAGGTACATTTCTGGCTCCCTGAGGGCCCTAGACCCTACACAAATCCCATCAATGGGATAACGTGATCCTGTACCCTACGGAACGGCTCTAACGTGACACCAGATTCTGCTGCTCGTTTCTAAGTGTGCAAAACTTCACAAGTGCCGTAACCCATGGCAACTCGATCACACGCTCTGTTCCTCTCTCGACATCACAGAGGTAACTTTGCGTCTGATTGGCTACGCGTTCTTACTGTTCGTTAAAAGGTCTGACACCGAGTTGAATTCTTTCCCCTGTGAAGTCGAACGGGCCCCGTTTTATCCTTCGTCTGATACGGAGATAATTGCGCTTCTGTTGACTTGGATAATTAGCGAACACACGGGAGAGCGTGCGCGGTTACATAACATTTACATTCCCCGGGCTGGTTGCTGTGACGACGTATCTTCCATTATGGATGAGATGAACTTCCCTTAATACACCGGAGACTGGGCAGAGTTTGGGGGGAGGGAGATGTTCCCAGATCTCTCCTTCTGTCTGCTTCATGTTGAGACATGCAGTTTGACCACAGCCAGAAGGTCATGAATTAGTAAAGCGGCATTTTACCTTCTCTCCCACAGCAGGAGGGCGCACAGCTCTCTAACCAGCCAAATATCACATCGCCCGATACATCAACGACATACAATGCCGACCCTATCTCTAGACCCAAGGGCTAACGATCTAACCAATCCAAACGACCTAATGAATGAAAATCACATGACTATAATTACCAACAATTACACTATTCTAAAAACAACCAATCCAAACGACCTAATGAATGAAAATCACATGACTATACTTACCATTAACGATCTAACCAATCCAAACGACCTAATGAATGAAACTCACATGACTATAATTACCATTAACAATCTAACCAATCCAAACGACCTAATGAATGAAAATCACATACACACACAGATACACATACACGCACACAGATACACATACACGCACACAGATACACATACACGTACACAGATACACACACGTATACAGATACACAGTCAGATACACATACAAGTACACAGATACACAGTCACACACAGATATAAATACACGTACACAGATACACACACACGTATACAGATACACAGTCAGATACACAAACAAGTACACAGATACACAGTCACACACAGATACAGATACACATACATGCACACAGATATACATACATGCACACAGATACACAGTCACAGATACACATACAGACACACAGATACATACATGCACAGAAACATACATGCACAGAAACATATTCACAGGCAAATACACATGCAAACACACATAAATATACACATACAGTTGTACACGCACAGATACACACACACAGATACACACACACCTATGTATTATTTAGGTCATTTCTCTAGCACCCCCTGACCTTTGAGAATGGGGTCAGTCCAATCACTAAGCTTAAGCAAATCTCCTGTCATAGGGAGATCCCTGTAATGTCATTAACCCCGTCAGAGCTGTGTCATCTGTCATTAGACATCCCCGTCCCCCCTGCATGAGTTTGGGGGAGAATTTCCCTAGAAAATACAAATAAAACCCGTCGGGTGATCGATTCTCTAGGACGTCCTCGTCTGATTGAGGAGCAGAAAATAGATGGAGACATTGGCGTCACTGTCACGTGATCAGATTCAGTTACAGTGGCGGTGATGGGGGTGGAAAGGTTTAACTGCGACACACTGTGCCGGGTGACAATTCTCTGTCAATGGGAGAGAGTGACAAGGTACAGAGGACAAACAGTCAAATAAATGAAGGGGCGACGTTAAATGACCATATTAAAGGCTCAGTACGGTCAATTGTATGGAATTGGGGGGGGGGGAGACACGTGCCAAGGTCAGGCTGCCCTCTATAAATAGAGACTGGCAGCAAGCAGGTAAGTGGATTTATGGTGGAATCACCTGTAAGTAAAAAGGTAAGTACTGGTCAGTAACTTGCGTACACACGGTCTGATATATGATGTCAGTCATTCTTTGTCCAAATCAGATGAAAGTTCAATTGGACAGGGGGGTAAATGTTGTGGCGATTATCAATGGACCCCGATAAACTACCCAGCCGGGGCAGATAACGGCGCATTTTCCGGAATTCCACTTTCCAAACTCCCTTCTGAAATTTTCGAAAAACCCTCGAACGTTCAAGGATTTCCGGCTGAAAGTCCCGGTGAAAGTTTAAATTTTATTATTCAAATGTGATTGGTTAATGTGTGATCATTTGATTGCAAGCTCTGAAATATTAACCAATCACAATTAAATTTGGTCCTTTAGCAAACCTATAGAAAGAGGCGCAAGCCCTGTGAAGCTCAAAGTCATCACAGTGATGGCAGAAGGAAGAAGACGTTGGCAACACCGGCAATGTTGATGTCGCCAGCACAGGTGCTGTCACTGGCGGCCCCCAAGGGCTCTTCTATGAGCCAATGGGGGTCCTGGTTTCGAGCTGCAGGACCGCAAGGGCACTTCTAAGAATCCTTGAACGTGTAAGGATTCTCAAATCGGCTGTTCGAGGATTACCGAAAACGGCCATTGGAAACCCAGAAGTAGCCCGCGTGTGTGGCGCGTTCCCCGGACCATTTCCCAGGTCCCAGACCCATTTACAGCTACCACAGCTATTCAGATCATTATTTTAGGTGGAAATTTCCGATTTCCTCCCCCAAATCGGTGAATCCTTGAGCGGAACAGATTTTCGGAAGGTCGTCCATCTCTACTAACTGCTTTACACTGCTTACCCTGGATAATGCACCATGACATGTGGCAACAAGGAGATTCAGGATTCTCTTTGCATTGCGGAACTTTTCACCCCAGCCATTAGGTGGCATTAAAGTCTTGCTAACCAATTAACGTTAACTGCGAATTCATCTCCACACAGGAGCGTTACACCTCTCGGTTCGTCATCATGCTGGTTTATTGTTGACCGTTACATTTATTAAAGGGTAAGGTAACATACAGCACAGTAATTCATTCCTACTGCACTGGAAATATTGTGACAGACACTCTGATCAGTAATTATAGTGCGAGCACATCACCGGCCAGTGCCAGGCAAAGTTAATATGGAGCATCTGTTGTTATGAAGCTTCCTTTAGTCATCGCACTACTGAACGGATGTCAGTGAGTAATCCCAGTCTCATTAGGGGAAATTAAATTAGAACCTCATCCCCCAGATATTATTCTGTCTCTACCGCCCCCCAGTGGTAGGTTTGATCTGAACATTTCATGCCAAAAACTAGATATATTTGGTTTAACTTAAACATGTACTTTAATTTTGTTACCAAAATATGGCACCAGGTTCTACTCAATCAACCTTAATATCAGATGCAGGGAAGGCTGGACAGTCCGAATTAGAACACGGGAATTGTAAGATAGTCTAGATTTATATGTACTGATTTAAATATAACCATTAGATAATAAACATCTATTCCCAGTATCCCCTTTTCCTGCTGGTTTATTATAGTGATCTGCTGTTCAGACATCTTAGTGTAATAGGTGTCTGTGCAAAAGGGGATTAAACCAATGGGAGCCAAGATACAGACAGTAAGTGTTACTGGTACGGAGACAGGTGTCACATAGTGACAGAATACTGTCTCATATAATATATCAATTAACCCTTTATTACATCTACTGTCCACAGTACTGACCACTGACCTTACACACAGTAACTATGTAAACAGGGACAGAAAGGAACAAGGATTTATATGGTGATATTGTTTATACTATAATGAGGGTTATACCTGTAACATATCAATTAACCCCTTTATTACATCTACTGTCCACAGTACTGACCACTGACCTTACACACAGTAACTATGTATACAGGGACAGAAAGGAACAAGGATTTATATGGTAATATTGTTTATACTATAATGAGGATTATACCTGTAACATATCGATTAACCCTTTATTACATCTACTGTCCGCAGTACTGACCACTGACCTTACACACAGTAACTGTATACAGGGACAGAAAGGAACAAGGATTTATATGGTAATATTGTTTATACTATAATAAGGGTTATACCTGTAACATATCAATTAACCCTTTATTACATCTACTGTCCGCAGTACTGACCACTGACCTTACACACAGTAACTATGTATACAGGGACAGAAAGGAACAAGGATTTATATGGTAATATTGTTTATACTATAATGAGGGTTATACCTGTAACATATCAATTAACCCTTTATTACATCTACTGACCACAGTACTGACCACTGACCTTACACACAGTAACTATGTATACAGGGACAGAAAGGAACAAGGATTTATATGGTAATATTGTTTATACTATAATGAGGGTTATACCTGTAACATTTCACACTTTATATTGTGACTTGTAATATCCTAATAGTCTATAAAATACACAGGTCTAGGAATATAGTATAATAACATTATAATGTAATAATGGAACATGCGAATGGACGTGAGTGACCAGGTCCCTGTAAGGAATCCCTGTTCCTATTGTACGTTGTAATAAACTTCCTCTCTCCCTGGTATAACCAGGTCCCTGGTCCATGTAAGGAAAGTAAAGAGAGGGTTAAGGGGCCCGGTGATGTCTCCGTCCCTATCCTTGCCCTAAACAATCCGTATTGATAGAATACCATGGAGAGCAATTAATATCCCCACTTACTGTCTGGACTCCCTGTAATTATTCATCCCTGTGATGTGAAAACCCAGAAGGGAAGAGGGAGGTAATAAATCAGACAGAACCAGGCCATTGTATTTACCTAAATAGAGACACCAGGGCCTTAATATAAAGATCCCATCCCATTAAAGGGCAAGTTCACCCCTCAAATGAAAAACGATATATAGGTAAATGACCACAAGTGTTAGAAAGCTGAGAGATGTAGGACTAACCAGTTATACAGCCAAATGCTTTTCTTCCTCTTCCCTCTGAAAGCTTTTTCCAAAATTGCACGTGGTCACAGAAGGCAGCCAGGCGTTGTCATTGGTTATGGTGTCAACTGGAAGAACCAAGAAACAGAACATCAGACAGCATTTCAGGTTAGACTTACAGCTCTCAGATTTGTAACAATTGCAGATGTGGGTTTTAGGGGATGAATTACTTACATGCAGTTTTTCATTTGAGAGGTGAACTTGCCCTTTCAATATTACATTGACCACCATTGGACACTTGTCCCCTGTCTTGGACTCTGAATGTGTGACTGGGAATGATGGGATGTTAGATAAACCTGAAGGGGATTCCCCACCCCCTTGTTCCTGCACAAAGGGTCAATGTCCATTAAATGACTATTAAAGGAACACTAAACCCATAAAAAGAACTATGTGCCATCTGTTTGTATTATTCACAGGGAGGTGAGATAGTGGATAATGCACCCCCCAACTGTAAATTTTAAGGATATTAGAAGTCACTGAGGAGTTCCGTGACCATATAAAAGAACGAGGCCGCAGGCCGAGTACCTTTTATACAGGGCACGGAACTCCAAGGTGACCTCTAATATCCCTATAATTTACAGTTCTGGGTGCATTATTTATTATAACCTACCCCTTTGGGGCTTCTGGTTTCCTTCTCCTCCTGGAACTGTAAGATTATAAGGCTATAATCTTACAGTTCCTCCCATAGAAATCCACTACAGGGGTAGGTTATAACGCTTATTATCCCCACCCTGTGAATAATAGGACGCTCGGGGGACCTGGAACTTACCTTACCGCGCTCCTTCACTGAACAGCTGTTCTCTCCCGATCGTGCGCCCTATATTTTGTATTGGTGCACATGCGCCTAAAGTAGGGAGCGCGGTCAGGACATAGCGGCTGTCAGTGAAGAAGCGGCTTGCAAGTGGAGCGGCGGTAAGGTAAGTTCCAGGTCCCCCGAGCGTAATATTATTCACAGGGAGGTGAGAATAAGCGTTCTCACCTCCCTGTGAATAATAAAAATGAATGGCAAATAGTTATTTTTCTGGCTTTAGGAGAGTTTAGTGTCCCTTTAACAATGGATGGATCTTATTGGCTGGAGAAACTGTTTAGATTCCTTACTTCAGCCTATCAGAATCACCCTTAGAGCTGGGTACCAATGATGGGGGGACTGGGCAGCTGGTTCAAATGATAATCGCAGCTCAGAGTATGACAGGGGTCAATGTGGTGTTTAAGGGCCACTAATATCTGGTGCCCAACCTCCTTCTTGCAGTGAATGTCAGTGAGAGGGGAGAATGCCAGGTGCAGTGGGACATCCTCATACTTAGAATGGGAGTCCAGGTCCAATATCTGTCTCTGCAGATGGACAATTATCCCAGCAGGGAAGTCAGGGTTGGGGGAAGGTGACTGATGGACCCTCAAAGTCAACACCTGTTGACAGGTGTGTACAGACAGGGGGACGTACACTGTGTATATTACAGACAGGGGGACGTACACTGTGTAGATTACAGACAGGGGGACGTACACTGTGTATATTACAGACAGGGGGACATACACTGTGTATATTACAGACAGGGGGACGTACACTGTGTATATTACAGACAGGGGGACGTACACTGTGTATATTACAGACAGGGGGACGTACACTGTGTATATTACAGACAGGGGGAACTACACTGTTGTATATACAGATAGGGGGACATACACTGTGTATATTACAGAAGGGGGACATACACTGTGTATATTACAGAAGGGGACATACACTGTGTAGATTCAGACAGGGGGACGTACACGTGTAATTACAAAGGGGACGTACACTGTGTATATTACAGATAGGGGACGTACACTGTGTAATATTACAGACAGGGGGACGTAACACTGTGTATATTACAGACAGGGTGACTACACGTGTATTTACAGACAGGGATACGTACACTGTGATATTACAGACAGGGGGACGCACACTGTGTAGATTACAGATAGGGGTAAGTACACTGTGTATATTACAGACAGGGGGAGTACACTGTGTATATTACAGACAGGGGGTCATACACTGTGTATATTACAGATAGGGGGATGTACACTGTGTAGATTACAGACAGGGGGACGTACACTGTGTATATTACAGAAGGGGGACGTACACTGTATAGATTACAGACAGGGACGTACACTGTGATATTACAGACAGGGGGACGTACACTGTTATATTCCAGACATGGGGACGTACACTGTGTATATTACAGACAGGGGACGTACACTGTGTAATTACAGACAGGGGGACGTCACTGTGTAAGATTACAGGTCAGGGGGACGTACACGTGTAGATTACAGACGGGGGACGTACACTGTGTATATTACAGCAGGGGACAATACTGTGTAGACTACAGATAGGGACTACACTGTGTATTACAGCAGGGGGACGTACACTGTGTATATTACAGACAGGGGGACGTACACTGTAGATTACAGACAGGGGACGTACACTGTGTAGATTACAGACAGGGGGACGTACACTGTGTATATTACAGATAGGGGGACATACACTGTGTAGATCAGATAGGGGACGTACACTGGTATATTACAGATAGGGGGACATACACTGTGTAGATTTCAGATAGGGGATGTACTGTGTATATTACAGACAGGGGACGTACACTGTGTAGATTACAGACAGGGGGACATACACTGTGTAGATTACGATAGGGGGACATAACACGGTGTATTTACAGACAGGGGGACGTACACTGTGTATATTACAGACAGGGGCGTCACTGTGTAGATTACAGAGGGGGACGTACACTGTGTAGTTACAGACAGGGGGACGTACACTGTGTATATTACAGACAGGGGACGTACACTGGTAGATTACAGACAGGGGACGTACACTGTGTAGATTACAGACAGGGGGACGTACACTGTGTAGATTACAGATAGGGGGACGTACACTGTGTAGATTACGACAGGGGACGTACACTGTGTATATTACAGCGGGGACTACCGTGTGTAGTTACAGACAGGGGACGTACCTGTGTAGATACAGACAGGGGGACGTACAATGTGTATATGACAGATAGGGGGACGTACACGTGTTATATTACAGATAGGGGGACATACACTGTGTAGATTACAGACAGGGGGACGTCACTGTGTAATACAGATAGGGGACGTACACTGTGTATATTACAGACAGGGGGACGTACACTGTGTATATTACAGACAGGGGGACGTACACTGTGTATATTACAGACAGGGGGACGTACACTGTGTATATTACAGACAGGGGGACGTACACTGTGTATATTACAGACAGGGGGACGTACACTGTGTATATTACAGACAGGGGACGTACACTGTTAGATTACAGACAGGGGGACGTACACTGTGTAGATTACAGATAGGGGGACGTACACTGTGTAGATTACAGACAAGGGGACATACACTGTGTAGATTACAGATAGGGGGACGTACACTGTGTATATTACAGATAGGGGGACGTACACTGTGTAGATTACAGACAGGGGGACATACACTGTGCATATTACAGACAGGGGGACGTACATTGTGTAGATTACAGACAGGGGGACGTACACTGTGTATATTACAGACAGGGGGACGTACACTGTGTAGATTACAGACAGGGGGACGTTACACGTGGTAGATTACAGATAGGGGGACGTACACTGTGTATATTACAGATAGGGGGAATCACTGTGTAGATACAGGATAGGGGGACATCTTGTATATTACAGACAGGGGGACGTACACTGTGTATATTACAGACAGGGGGACGTACACTGTGTATATTACAGACAGGGGGACGTACACTGTGTATATTACAGACAGGGGGACGTACACTGTGTAAATTACAGACAGGGGGACGTACACTGTGTATATTACAGACAGGGGGACGTACACTGTGTAGATTACAGAAGGGGACGTACACTGTGTATATTACAGACAGGGGGACGTACACTGTGTAGATTACAGACAGGGGGACGTACACTGTGTAGATTACAGACAGGGGGACGTACACTGTGTAGATTACAGACAGGGGGACGTACACTGTGTAGGTAACGACAGGGGACGTACACTGTGTATATTACAGACAGGGGGACGTACACTGTTATAATTACAACGGGACATACACTGTGTATTACAGAGGGGGACGTACACTGTGTAGATTACAGACAGGGGGACGTACACTGTGTATATTACAGACAGGGGGACGTACACTGTGTATATTACAGACAGGGGGACGTACACTGTGTAGATTACAGACAGGGGGACGTACACTGTGTATATTACAGACAGGGGGACGTACACTGTGTATATTACAGACAGGGGGACGTACACTGTGTAGATTACAGACAGGGGGACGTACACGTGTGTATATTACAGACAGGGGGACATACACTGTGTATATTACAGATAGGGGGACGTACACTGTGTATATTACAGATAGGGGGACATACACTGTGTAGATTACAGATAGGGGGACATATACTGTGTAGATTACAGATAGGGGGACGTACACTGTGTATATTACAACTGGGGGACGTACACTGTGTAGATTACAGATAGGGGGACTACACTGGTGTAGATTACAGATAGGAGGACGTACACGTGTTATTACGACAGGGGACGTACACTGTGTATATTACAGACAGGGGAAGTACACTGTTATATTACAGACAGGGGGTCGTACCCTGTGTATATTACAGACAGGGGGACGTACACTGTGTAGATTACAGACAGGGGGACGTACACTGTGTTATTACAGACAGGGGGACGTACACCTGTGTATATTACAGATAGGGGACGTACACTGTGTAGATTACAGGCAGGGGGACGTACACTGTGTAGATTACAGACAGGGGGACGTACACTGTGTATATTACAGACAGGGGGACGTACACTGTGTATATTACAGGCAGGGGGACGTACACTGTGTAGATTACAGATGGGGGACATACACTGTGTAGATTACAGACAGGGGACGTACACTGTTATATTACAGATAGGGGGACATACACTGTGTAGATTCAGATAGGGACGTACCGTGATACAGATAGGGGACGTACACTGTGTATATACACAGACAGGGGGGGACGTACACTGTGTAGATTACAGACAGGGGGACGTACACTGTGTAGATTACAGACAGGGGGACATACACTGTGTAGATTACAGACAGGGGGACGTACACTGTGTATATTACAGACAGGGGGACGTACACTGTGTAGATTACAGACAGGGGGACGTACACTGTGTATATTACAGACAGGGGGACGTACACTGTGTAGATTACAGACAGGGGTACGTACACTGTGTAGATTACAGTCAGGGGGACGTACACTGTGTAGATTACAGACAGGGGGACGTACACTGTGTATATTACAGACGGACGACACTGTGTAGTTACAGATGGGGGACGTACACTGTGTATATTACAGACAGGGGGACGTACACTGTGTATATTACAGCAGGACTACACTGTGTATATTACAGACAGGTACGTACTGTGTAGATTACAGACAGGGGGACGTACACTGTGTATATTACAGATGGGGGGACATACACGTGTAGATTACGATAGGGGGCGTACACTGTGTATATACAGATAGGGGGACATACACTGGTAGATTTCAGATGGGGACTACACTGTGTATATTACAGACAGGGACGTACACTGTGTAGATTACAGCAGGGGGACGTACACTTTGTAATTACGATAGGGGGACATACACTGTGTAGATTACAACAGGGGGACGTACACTGTGTATATTACAGATAGGGGGACATACACTGTGTAGATTACAGATAGGGGGACGTACACTGTGTATATTACAGATAGGGGGACATACACTGTGTATATTACAGACAGGGGGACGTACACTGTGTAGATTACAGACAGGGGGACGTACACTGTGTAGATTACAGGGGGATACACTTGTATATTACAGACAGGGGGACGTACACTGTGTATATACAGACAGGGGGACGTACACTGTGTATATTCAGAGAGGGGACGTACACTGTGTAGATTACAGACAGGGGGACGTACACTGTGTATATTACAGACAGGGGACGTACACTGTGTTAATTACAGATAGGGGACATACACTGTGTAGATCAGACAGGGGGACGTACACTGTGTATATTACAGACAGGGGGACGTACACTGGTTATATTCAGCGGGGGACATTACACTGTGTATATTACAGACAGGGGGACGTCACTGTTATATTACAGACAGGGGACGTACACTTGTATATTACAGACAGGGGGACGTACACTGGTATATTACAGATAGGGGGACTTACACTTGTATAATTACAGACAGGGGGACCTACACTGTGTATATTACAGACAGGGGGACATACACTGTGTATATTACAGATAGGGGGACGTACACTGTGTATATTACAGATAGGGGGATGTACACTGTGTATATTACAGACAGGGGGACGTACACTGTGTATATTACAGACAGGGGGACGTACACTGTGTATATTACAGACAGGGGGACGTACACTGTGTATATTACAGACAGGGGGGACGTACACTGTGTAGATTACAGATAGGGGGACGTACACTGTGTATATTACAGATAGGGGGACATACACTGTGTAGATTACAGATAGGGGGACGTACACTGTGTAGATTACAGATAGGGGGACGCACACTGTGTATATTACAGATAGGGGGACGTACACTGTGTAGATTACAGACGGGGGACTACACTGTGTATATTACAGACGGGGGACGTACACTGTTGTATATTACAGATAGGGGACGTACACTGTGTAGATTCAGACAGGGGACGTACACTGTGTAGATTACAGATAGGGGGACGTACACTGTTATATTACAGACAGGGGGACGACACTGTGTATATACAGACAGGGGGACGTACACTGTGTAATTACAGACAGGGGACGTACACTGTGTAGATTACGGACAGGGGACTACACTGTGTAATATTACAGACAGGGGGACGTACACTGTGTATATTACAGACGGGGGACTTACACTGTGTATATTACAGATAGGGGGACGTACACTGTGTAGATTACAGACAGGGGGAACGTACACTGTGTAGATTACAGATAGGGGACGTACACTGTGTATACAGAAGGGGACGTACACTGGTAATTACAGACAGGGGGACGTACACTGTGTAATTACAGACAGGGGGACGTACAACTGTGTTTATTACAGACAGGGGGACTGTACACTGTGTAAATTACAGACAGGGTGTGTACAGTACCCTGTGTATTACAGATGGGGGACGTACACTGTGTATATTACAGACAGGGGGGACGTACACTGTGTAGATTACAGATAGGGGGACGTACACTGTGTAGATTACAGACAGGGGGACGTACACTGTGTAGATTACAGACAGGGGGACGTACACTGTGTAGATTACAGATAGGGGGACGTACACTGTGTAGATTACAGACAGGGGGACATACACTGTGTAGATTACAGATAGGGGGACGTACATTGGACAGCTGTTCTTTTTCTCTAGAGCACACTGTGCATGTCCGAGTCAGTAGTTTAGGGAGGGGGAGGAGTTAGAAATGACTGGCAGGTTTGGCATTCCACAGGTGTATTTTTTGATTAGGAATTGCTTAGAAAGGCAAGAGATAAATAGTTTTAAGAAGAAAGCCTGGTGGTCCCAGTCGGTGGGATTGACTGTCTTCCTTTGGTTACATTATAAGGATTTTGCGCTGTCGTAGAAACATCTATTTATACAGAGAGATGGACGTGGTAATGAGCACTGCATTAAACAGGCACAAACGCCTTTCTAGCAAGAAAAAAAAAGTGCAAAGGCTCCTGGGAATTATTTCATTTGCTCTTCTCTGGATAAACAAGGGAATGGTTTTGCATCAGATGAATGTTTATTTTATCAGCCTCGGTAACTGTGTAATCCCGGCCTTGCTTCTTCGCAATATCAAGAGGAGGATAAAGCGAAGGATTTAATTGGTTTATTACACAGGACGGTACAGGATTTTCCAGGGATGGATTAAATCCACCGCCTGGGTGGAGAGTCTATTTGGTTCTGAAGCTCTGAACACACGTTAGAACAGGGACGTCTGTCCATATTACGTATGGTCTCTCCAAACTGGACTCATCTAATGATCCTCTTACAGACAGGCTGCTTGGTAGAAGCCGATAACTGAGTTCTGTACTATGGTTACACATCACCTAGTGATCCCGGCAAGAGCAACAAATTAAAGGGCAACTCCAATCAAAAAATAAAGTTTAGCTATAAATGTTAATCACCCTCCTCCCCCAAACCAGCTGTCACATTACTTATGTTCCAAAGATGCCCCTGAAGTCTCTTACCTGACCCGGCCCCTCGTCATCTAGGCTCCGCCTCTGCACTTGTAACAAGCTCGTTGGGAGCAAAAACAGGAGCAGAGGCGATTGGAGCGTGACGCAATGTTGCGCCTTTACTGGCAGCTGCAACCAGGAAGTGGGGCGTCTATCAGACGCAGAGCAGAGGAGGAGCGGCGAGGGACCGGGTCAGGTAAGAGACTGACATAGTTGGAACATATAAATAATGTGAAAGCTGGTTTGGGGGGTGATTAACATTTAATGCTAAACTTTAACGGACTTGCCCTTCAATGTCGTATGACTGATATATCCATGCTACAATGTCATGGGCAGCAATAATCTACTGTGTGTATGGAGCTTAAAGGGCAAGTCAAGCCCACAAATGAAGCATTATATCCAGGTTCACCCCCCCCCCCCAAACTGCAATAGTTAGAAAGCTGAAATATAGAATCTAACCTGAAATCCTGCACAATGTCCTGTATCTGCTTCCTGGTTCTCCCAGTTAGTATCTGTCAGTCATGGATATGACAGCCAATGGCTGAATGCTTATCTCTTCGATGTCTCCTCTGAGCATGCTCAAGCTCACTAAATTGTTGAAGAGGCGTAAACCAATGTCGCTGGTAACACACACTGCCCCTGAGTTGTCCTCTAATCCTCGTCCATTGTTATCATTTTGAATCTGCGAAGGGAATAAAATATTATCATTATTTATTGAATTCATTGAATGTGTGTTATTAAAACATTACACAACATTACAATACAGATTGTGTTATACCTTACTGCATTGCTGGTGTCTCAATAAACTCGCAGGGCCCCTGGAATCACTAAACCACACGAGGATTTCTGATCGGAGGAACCACACAACGTTCAGCCATAGATTGGGGCTGCTCGCTCTTCGTTTCTCCCATAAACAACTCGATACTGTTAAGTGCTCAAACAGAAAAAACTAAAAAAATCATCAATATTTTGAGCGATTCCATTGACTTTGTCACTGAAAATATCCACCTGGTGTTTAGGGGATGTTACTACATGTTACACGCATGATATGAACTACTGATATTGTGTAACTAACCAACCGGCCTTCATAGTTTGTGTTTAACAGAAAATCCCTTGGATCTTTCACTGAGAGACTAATGTAGGTCCAATAAGCCATCAGGGGTACATTGGGATTCCTGTACTGAGCTGAATTCGATGCCTGGAGCCCAGAGAGCTATTGGTTTTAGGGCCACACTACAAAGAAATCTTAGAGTTAGTGCTCAGTTATATAACACACTCACATGGGATGATCTACTTACTGATCACACTAAAGGTTCCAGTGATATCAGCTCAGTGTGTTATAGGCTGTGCACAACTGCTGATCACAAGGTCAGTACAATTCAATAAGCTTTAATGGCAAGCATTAAAAACAAAACATATATTTAAACAGGGGGACCTGTACAGGAGCTGTATTGTCAGCTATGCCTTCAAACCTTTACAAATAAGCAGTATGAACTACCCTCCAACTTTCCCTTTAAATAGAGACACTATAGAGATGTATATTGTACAGAGCTGTGCAAAGATCAAGCTCACTTCATTATCCTCCCCCTGCAGCTCTGCACTATGGTTTTTTTTATATAAGTTCTCCTATTATAAGGGAGAATGTTGGAGGGTATGTGTATCTATAAGTGTATCTATTATAAGGGGGAATGTTGGAGGGTATGTGTATCTATAAGTGTATCTATTATAAGGGGGAATGTTGGAGGGTATGTTTTTTTTCTATAAGTGTATCTATTATAAGGGGGATGTTGGAGGTATGTGTATCTATAGTGTATCTATTATAAGGGAAAATGTGGGAGGGTATGTTGTTTCTATAAGTGTATCTATTATAAGGGGGAATGTGGGAGTGTATGTGTATCTATAAGTGTATCTATTATGAGGGATGTTGGAGGGTATGTGTTTCTATAGTGTATCTTTATAGGGAATGTTGGAGGTTTGTGTATCTAAGTGTATCTATTATGGGGGAATTTGGAGGGTAGGTGTATCTATAAGTGTATCTATTATAAGGGGAATGTTGGAGGGTATGTGTTCTATAAGTGTATCTATTATAAGGTATGTTGGGGGTATGGTTCTATAAGTGTATCTATTATAAGGGGAATGTTGGGGGTATGTGTATCTATAAGTGTATCTATTATAAGGGGAATGTTGGAGGGTATGTGTATCTATAAGTGTATCTATTATAAGGGGAATGTTGGAGGGTATGTGTTTCTATAAGTGTATCTATTATAAGGGAAATGTTGGAGGGTATGTGTTTTCTATAAGTGTATCTATTAAAACGGGGAATGTTGGAGGGTATGTGTATCTATAAGTGTATCTATTATAAGGGAGAATGTTGGAGGTATGTGTATCTATAAGTGTATCTATTATAAGGGGAATGTTGGAGGGTATGTGTATCTATAAGTGTATCTATTATAAGGGGGAATGTTGGAGGGTATGTGTATCTATAAGTGTATCTATTATAAGGGGGAATGTTGGAGGGTATGTGTATCTATAGTGTATCTTTATAAGGGGGAATGTTGGAGGGATGTGTTTCTATAAGTGTATCTATTATAGGGGAATGTTGGAGGTATGTGTTTCTATAAGTGTATCTATTATAAGGGGGAATGTTGGAGGTATGTGTATCTATAAGTGTTATCTTTATAAGGGGGAATGTTGGAGGGTATGTGTATCTATAAGTGTATCTATTATAAGGGGAATGTTGGAGGGTATGTGTTTCTATAAGTGTATCTATTATAAGGGGAATGTTGGAGGGTATGTGTATCTATATGTACTATATAAGGGGAATGTTGAGGGTAGTGTTTCTTATAAGTGTATCTATTATAAGCAGGAATGTTGGAGGGTATGTGTATCTATAAGTGTATCTATTATAAGGGAGAATGTGGAGGGTATGTGTTTCTATAAGTGTATCTATTATAAGGGTATGTTGGAGGGTAGTGTTTCTATAAGTTTGTCTATTATAAGGGGGAATGTTGGAGGGTATGTGTTTCTATAAGTGTATCTATTATAAGGGGGACTGTTGGAGGGTATGTGTTTCATATTGTATCTATTAGTAAGGGAATGTTGGAGGGTATGTGTATCTATAAGTATCTATTATAAGGGGGATGTTGGAGGGTATGTGTATCTATAAGTGTATCTATTATAAGGGGGAAAGTTGAGGTATGTGTTTCTATAGGTGTATCTATTATAAGGGGGAATGTTGGAGGGTATGTGTATCTATAAGTATCTATTATAAGGGGAATGTTGGAGGGTATTTGTATCTATAAGTGTATCTATTATAAGGGGGAATGTGGAGATTATGTGTATTATAAGGTATCTATTATAAGGGGGAATTGGAGGTATGTGTTTCTATAAGTGTACTATTAAAGGGGGAATGTTGGAGGGTATGTGTATCTATAAGTGTATCTATATAGGGGAATGTTGGGAGGGTATGTGTATCTTAAGTGTATCTATTATAGGGGAAATGTTGGAGAGTTGTGTATCTATAAGTGTATCTATTATAAGGGGGAATTGGAGGGAATGTGTTTCATAAGTGTATCTATTATAAGGGGAATGTTGGAGGGTATGTGTATCTATAGTGTATCTATTATAAGGGAGAATGTTGGGGGGTATGTGTTTCTATAATTGTATCTATTATAAGGGGGAATTTGAGGTATGTGTTCTAAGTGTATCTATTATAAGGGGAATGTTGGAGGGTATGTGTATCTATAATGGTATCTATTATAAGGGGAATGTTTGGAGGAATGTGTATCTATAAGTATCTATTATAAGGGGAATGTTGGAGGGTATGTGTATCTATAAGTGTATCTATTATAAGAGGGAATGTTGGAGGGTATGTGTTTCTATAAGTGTATCTATTATAAGGGGGAATGTTGGAGGGTATGTGTTCTATAGTGAATCTATTATAAGGGGGACTGTTAGGGTATGTGTTTCTATAATTGTATCTATTATAAGGGGGAATGTTGGAGGGTATTGTGTATCTATAAGTATCTATTATAAGGGGGAATGTTGGAGGGTAGTGATCTATAAGTGTATCTATTATAAGGGGGAAGTTGGAGGGTATTGTTTTCTATATTGTATCTATATAAGGGGGATGTTGGAGGTATGTGTATCTATAAGTATCATTATAAGGAATGTTGGGGGTTTGTGTATCTATAAGTGTATCTATTATAAGGGGGAAATTTTGAGGGGGTATGTGTTTCTATAGGTGTATCTATTATAAGGGGGAATGTTGAGGGTATGTGTATCTATAAGTATCTATTATAGGGGAAGTTGGAGGGTATGTGTATCTATAGTGTATCTATTAAGGGGGAATGTTGGAGGGTATGTTTTTTCGATAAGTTTATCTTGTTATAGGGGATTGGGAGGTATGTGTATCTATAAGTGTTCTATTATAAGGGAATGTTGGAGGTATGTGTTATCTATAAGTGTATCTATTTAGGGGAATGTTGGAGGTTGTGTTCTATAGTGTATCTTTATAAGGGGGAATGTTGGGGGTAGTGTTTCTATTGTGTATCTATTATAAGGGGGAATTTTGGAGGGTATGTGTATCTATAAGTGTTATCTATATAAGGGGGAATGTTGGGAGGGTATGTGTTTCTATGTGTACTATTATAGGGGATGTTTGGGGGTATGTGTATCTATAAGTGTATCTATTATAAGGGGGAATGTTGGAGGGTATGTGTATCTATAAGTGTATCTATTATAAGGGGGAATGTTGGAGGGTATGTGTATCTATAATGTATCTATTATAAGGGGGAATTGTTGGAGGGTATGTGTATCTATAAGTGTATCTTTTATAAGGGAATGTTGGAGGGTTGTTGTATCTATAAGTGTATCTTTATAGGGGGAATGTTGGAGGGTATGTGTATCTATAAGTGTATCTTTATTAAGGGGGAATGTTGGAGGGTTGTGTTCTATAAGTGTATCTATTATAAGGGGGAATGTTGGAGGTATGTGTATCTATAAGTGTATCTATTATAGGGGGAATGTTGGAGGGTATGTGTTTCTATAAGTGTATCTATTTAAGGGGGAATGTTGGAGGGTATGTGTTTCTATAAGTGTATCTATTATAAGGGGGATGTTGGAGGGTATGTGTATCTATAAGTGTATCTATAAGGGGAATGTTGGAGGGTATGTGTATCTTAAGTGTATCTGTTATAGGGGGAATTTGGAGGGTATGTGTATCTAAAGTGTTATCTATTATAAGGGGAATGTTGAGGGTATGTGTTTCTATAAGTGTATCTATTATAAGGGGGAATGTTGAAGGGTATGTGTATCTATAAGTGTATCTATTTAAGGGGAATGTTGGAGGTATGTTATCTATAAGTGTATCTGTTATAAGGGGGAATGTTGGAGGGTAGGTGTATCTATAAGTGTCTATTATAGGGGGAATGTTGGAGGGTATGTGTATCTATAAGTGTATCTATTATAAGGGGATGTTGGAGGGTATGTGTATCTATAAGTGTATCTATTATAAGGGGGAACGTTGGAGGGTATGTGTATCTATAAGTGTATCTATTATAAGGGGGAATGTTGGGGTATGTGTTCTTAAGTGTATCTATTATAGGGGGAATGTTGGAGGGTATGTGTTCTATAGTGTACTATTATAAGGGGGAATGTTGGAGGGTATGTGTATCTATAAGTGTATCTATTATAAGGGGGAATGTTGGAGGGTATGTGTATCTATAAGTGTATCTGTTATAAGGGGGAATGTTGGAGGGTATGTGTATCTATAAGTGTATCTATTATAAGGGGGAATGTTGGGAGGGTGTGTCTTTCTATAAGTTATCTATTATAAGGGGAATGTTGGAGGGTATGTGTATCTAAAGTGTATCTATTATAAGGGGGAATGTTGGAGGGTATGTGTTTTCTATAAGTGTATGTTTTATAAGGGGAATGTTGGAGGGTATGTGTTTCTATAAGTGTATCTATTAAGGGGGGGAATGTTGAAGGGTATGTGTATCTATAAGTGTATCTATTATAGGAGAATGTTGGAGGGTATGTGTTCTATAAGTGTATCTGTATAAGGGGAATGTTGGAGGGTATGTGTATCTATAAGTATCTATTATAAGGGGATGTTGGAGGGTATGTGTATCTATAAGTGTATCTGTTTATAGGGGAATGTTGGAGGGTATGTGTATCTATAAGTGTATCTATTATAAGGGGGAATGTTGGGGGTATGTGTATCTATAAGTGTATCTATATAAGGGGAATGTTGGAGGGTATGTGTATCTATAGTGTATCTATTATAAGGGGGAATGTTGGAGGGTATGTGTATCTTAAGTGTATCTTTTATAAGGGGAATGTTGGAGGGTATGTGTATCTATAAGTGTAGTATCTATTATAGGGGGAATGTTGGAGGGTTGTGTTTCTATAAGTGTATCTATTATAGGGGGAATGTTGGAGGGTATGTGTTTCTATAAGTGTAACTATTATAAGGGGGAATGTTGAGGGTATGTGTATCTATAAGTGTATCTATTATAAGGGGGAGTGTTGGAGGGTGTGTCTTTCTATAAGTGTAACTCTCCCCCCTCTCCCTGTCTCCCTCATCCTCTTCCTCCCTCTATCTCCCCCTCTCCTTTCTTCCTCTCTCTCTCCCATCTCTTCGTCTCTCCCTCTCTCTCCCCTCAATCTCCCTATCTCTCTGTCTTTCCCTCCTCTCCCCCCTCTCTCCCTCTGTCTCTCTCTCTCCCTTCTCTCTCCCTCTGTCCTCTCCATCTTTCCCCTTCTCTCTGTCTCTCCCTCCCTCTCTCCCTCTCTCTCAGTCTCTCTGTGTCTCCCTCTCTCTCCTCTCCCTCCTCTCTCTCTCGTTCTCCCTCTGTCCCTCTCTCGCCATCTCTCTCTCTCCCCTCTCTCTCTCCCTCTCTCTCTCTCTCCTCCTCTTCCCTCTCTCTCTCTCCCGTCTGTCTCTCCCTCTCTCTTCTCCTCTCTCTCTCTCTCCATCTCTCTCTCTCCCTCTCTCCCCTCTCTCTCTCTTCCTCTCTCCCTCCCTCCCATCTCCCTCTCTCTCCTCCCCTCTCTGTCTCCCTCTCCTCTTCTCTGTCTCCCTGTCTACCTCTTTCTCTCTCTCTATCTCTCTCTCTCTCCCCCCTCTCTGTCTCCCTCTCTCTGTCTTCTCTCTCTGTGTGTGTCTCTCTCCCCCTCTCTCTCTGTCTCTCTCTCTACCTCTCTCTCTCTGTCCTCCTCTGTCTCTCTCTGTCTCTCTCTCTGTCTCCCTCTCTCTCTCCCCTGATGTTCATTCACTGGGCTGATCTGCCAGAATCTCATCAAACATGAATGGGAAATCCAGCATCTCTGTGTGAGGGAATTGTGACTGGAACCTGCCTGGTACAATAAAGACAGGGAGTTTAGCCAGGCGGAAATATTCCTGCATTCAGCTGTTACAATGTCCCCTACCCAGGTGGGCCCTGGATGGGGATAAAGGGAAGGGACTTGTATCATTTTACCTGCAATAGTAATATTCACCTTAAAGGATAACTAAAGCTAAAGATGAAATAACCACGAATGAACTCTGTTATCTGTATCTCTCAGCAGCAGTGGTTTCTGGCTACAGTTGTGCATGCTCAATAAATTATCAGTCATATTTACAATTTAGCTTCACTTCTCCTTTATAGGAAAGATAAACTTGGTATTTTCCATCAGTGGTTTCTATTAAACTTCCCCATAACCCACTGATAGTATGGGGCTCCCCCTGGTGGTTACTGTAAACTCCCCTGCAAAAGAAATGTTTCTATATCTCCTATCACAGTAAAACCAGGCAGGATCAAATCTACCTACAAAATGTTACAAAGTAACCTCCAGGCAGGTCTGATACATTGTCACACATTGTTACCCATTGATACACTGTTACCTATAGATACATTAATACACATTGATACACTGTAACCTATAATACATTAATCACATCGATACACTGTTACCTAGATACATAATACACATTGATACCTTTACCTATAGATACATTAATACACATCGATACACTGTTACTATAGATACTTAATACACATTGATACCTGTAACCTATAGATACATTAATACACATCGATACCGTTCCTATATATACATTAATACACTTGATACACTGTCCTAAGATACATAATCACCTTGATACACTGTTACCTATAGATACATTAATACACATTGATACACTTTACACCTATAGATACATTAATGACACATATACACTTACCTGATATACCATATTGTTACCTATATCTTTTATTCACATTGATACACTGTTATCTTATAGATACATTAATACACATTGATACACTGTTACCTATAGATACATTAATACACATTGATACACTGTTACCTATAATACTTAATACATATACATCATAATGACTACAATGTACACTGTCCTATAGACATAAATACACATTGATCACTGTACCTATAATACATTAATACACTTGATACCGTACCTATAGATACATTAATACACATCGATACACTGTTACCTATAGATACATAATACACATGATACACTGTTACCCTATAGATACATTAATACACATTGATACACTGTAACCTATAGATCCATTAATACACATCGATACATACACTGTTACCTATATATACATTATACACATTGATACCTGTTACCTATAGATACTTTAATACACATTGAACACTGTTACCTATAGATACATTACACATTGATACACTGTAACCTATAGATACATTAATACACATTGATACACTTACCAATATGATACATTCATACCCTGTTACCTATGATACATTAATACACATTGATACACTGTTTCCCTATAGATACATTAATACACATCGATACACTGTTTCCTATAGATACATTAATACACATTGATACACTGTTACCTATAGATACATTAATACACATTGATACACTGTTCCTATAGATACATTAATACACATCGATACACTGTTACCTATAGTACATTATACACATTGATACACCTGTTACCTATAGATACATTATACACATTGATACACTGTTACCTATAGATACAACTTATCCATCGATACACTGTTACCTATAGATACATTAATACACATTGATACACTTTTCCATTAGATACATTAAACCAATCGATACACTGTTACCTATAATATCATTAACTACACATTGATACACTGTTACCTATAGATACTTAATACATTGATACACTGTTACCTATAGATACATTAATACACATTATGCCGTGACTATCACTTCTGTATAGATACATTAATACACATTGAATACACTGTACCTATAGATTACATTAACAACATTGATACACTGTTACCTATAGATACATTATACACTTGATACACTCTTGTTACCTTAGATACATAATACACATTGATACACTGTTACCTATAGATACATTATACACATCGATACACTGTTACCTATAGATACATTAATACACATCGATACACTGTTACCTATAGATACATTAATACACATTGATACACTGTTCCTATAGATACATTAATACACATTGATACACTGTTACCTATAGATACATTAATACGCTGTTACCTATAGATACATTAATGCACATTAATACGCTTTTACCTATAGATACATTAATACACATCGATACACTGTTACCTATAGATAATTAATACACATTGATACACTGTTACCTATAGATACATTAATACACATTGATACACTGTTACCTATAGATACATTAATACCAGATACACTGTTACCTATAGATACATTAATACACATTGATACCGTTACCTATAGATACATTACACGCTTTACATATAGATACATTAATGCACATCATACGCTGTTACCTATAGATACATTAATACACATCGATACACTGTTACCTATAGATCATTAATACCACTGATACACGTTACCTATAGATACATTAATACACATCGATACACTGTTACCTAAGATACATTAATACACATTGATACACTGTTACTATAGATACATTAATACACATTGATACACTGTTTCCTATAGATCATTAATACCACGATCACTGTACCTATAGATACGTCATACACATTATACACGTTACCTATAGATACATTAATACACAGTGATACACTGTTACCTATAGATACATTAATAGTAGGTAGGTAAGTAGTAGGTAGGTAGTGAGGTAAGTGGGTTGGTGGTGTGGTAGGTAGGTAAGCAGTAGGTGGTGGTAGTAAGTAGTAGGGGGGTGTGAGGTAGGTAGGTAAGTAGTAGGTAGGTGGTGAGGTAAGTAGGTAGATAAATAGTAGGTAGGTAGTAGTGAGGTAGGTAATAGTAGGTAGGTAGTGAGGTAGTTAAGTAGGTAGTAGAGAGGAAGGTTAGTACGTCGGTCGTTTCGTCGTCGTCGTCTCGGTCGGTGGGTCGGTCGTCGGTCCGTCGTCGGTGTGGGTGCGGTATCGGTCGGTCGTCTCGGTCGGTCCGTCGATCGGTCGGGTCGTGCTGTCGGTCGTCGTTTGTGCGGTCGTTTTCGTCGTCGGTCGGTCGTTCGGTCGGTCGGTCGTCGGTCGGTCCTGTTGGTGGTGCGGTGGTCCTCGGTCGGTCCGTAGTCCCCGATCGTGAGGTTGGTAGGTTGTGTGCGTAGTTGATTAAGTGGGTAGGTGGTGCGGTCGGTGGTCGTATTCGGTCGATAGCCAGTGGGTGTCGGTATTTACGTGGGGTCGTGTGTTGCAGGTCAGGTCAGTTGTCTCGTGGTCGGTTCGTGGTCGGTGTCGGTCCGTGGTGCGGTCGGTCGGTCGGTGGGTCGGTCGGTCGCTTGGCTGTCGGTGGTGCGGTCGGTCGGTCCGTGGTGGGTCTGTCGGTCATAGGTGGTAGTAAGGTAGGTGGTTGGGTAGGTAGGTAGGTGGTAGTGAGGTGGGTAGGTTGTTGGTAGTCGGCAGGTAGGTGGGTGGTATGTAGTAGGTGGTAGTGAGGTGGGTAGGTAGTACTGGTCGGTGACGTAGGTAGTAGTCGGTGGGTCGGTAGTAGTGGTCGGTTGCTGTTGGTGGTTGGGGTAGGTTTGGGTGTAGGTGAGTCGGTAAGTGGTGTAGGTAGTGTGAGGTTGATGAAGGTGGTGGTAGGGTGGATAGTGTTGTGGGTGGGGACGGTTGTGGGGACGGTAGGTAGGTATGTGGGTGGTTCGGTCCGGCCGCGGGTCGCGGTTGTCGTTCCGGTCGGTGGTCGGTGGGTGGGTCGTTCGTCGGTGGGTCGACTGTCGTGCGGTCGTCCGTCGTTGGCTCGGTGGGTGGGTGGGTTGGTCCGTCGTGTGGCTCGTTGTCGTTCGGTCGGTCTTCGTTTTGGGTGGGTGGGTCGGTTGTCGTGCTGTCGCTCGTGGGTGGGTGGGTCGGTTGTCGTGCTGTCGGTCGTTTTGGGTGGTTCGGTTGTCGTGCGGGGTCGGTCGTTTGGGTGGTTGGGTCGGTCGTGGTTCGGTTGTCGTGCGGTCGGTCGGTCGTTGGGTGGGTGGGTCGGTTGTCTTGCGGTGGTGGTCGTTGGGGGGTGGGTGGGTTGTCCGTACGTGGGTCGGTTTGTGTAGTGAGGTAGGTAGGTGGGTGGGTAGGTTGTAGTGAGGTAGGTAGGTGGGTGGGTAGGTGGGTTGGTTGGTAGGTTGTAGTGAGGTAGGTAGGTGGGTGGGTGGGTAGGTTGTAGTGA
The DNA here is from genome assembly GCA_019447015.1 of Hymenochirus boettgeri. Taxonomy (NCBI): domain Eukaryota; kingdom Metazoa; phylum Chordata; class Amphibia; order Anura; family Pipidae; genus Hymenochirus; species Hymenochirus boettgeri. The sequence goes on from JAACNH010000547.1 coordinate 123,400, forward strand.
GGTAGGTAGGTGGGTGGGTAGGTGGGTTGGTTGGTAGGTTGTAGTGAGGTAGGTAGGTGGGTGGGTAGGTTGTAGTGAGGTAGGTAGGTGGGTGGGTAGGTTGTAGTGAGGTAGGTAGGTGGGTAGTTGGGTGGGTGGTGTTGATGTCCCTCCTCCCTGCACGGGGTGGGCAGGTCCTTCTCAGGCTGGATCAGTGGCGGTGTCAGTGGGAGAGAAGTGATGGGGGGATCCGGGGCTGCGGACGGTGAATGGGAGAAGTGAGATCCGGATCCGACATGGGACATCGGGCAGTGTGTGCGGGGCCGCTGGTCCTTGTCCTGGTCTGCTGGTGCCCAGGTGGGTCCGGGGTTCTCACCTTGTACCGACCGATATCGGGGGAGAATTCTCTGTCCGATCAGCACCAGGGACAGCGCCGGAGACTGGAGGGAGAGAGACCGGGGAAGGGAATGTGTATGGGAGACACCCGATCAATTTATATCGTCCGACCAACTCACACTACATACAGATTGTGTCACTGTGTGTAACTGTGTGTGTGTTACTGAGTGTGTGTTGATGTGTGTGTGTGTGCTACTGTGTTTGTGTGTGTTTGTATGTGTTACTGTGTGTGTTAATGTGTGTTTTACTGTGTGTGTTAATCTGTGTGTGTTTGTATGTGTTACTGTGTGTGTTTGTATGTGTTACTGTGTATGTTACTGTATGTGTGTGTTACTGTGTGTGTATAATTGTGTGTCTAACTGTATGTGTGTGTGTGTGTGTGTGTGTGTGTGATACTGTCTGTTGTACTGTGTGCAACCTTGTGTATTACTGTGCTACTGTGTGTAACTGCATGTGTGTTACGGTGTGTGTAACTGCACTACATAATGTGTGTTACTGTGTGTGTGATGTGTAACTGTGTGTGTTACTGTGTGTGTTAGTGTGTGTGTATAATTGTGTGTGTAACTGTGTGTGTGTAACTGTGTTTTACTGTGTGCAACTTTGTGTATTACTGTGTGTGTGTGAGTTTGTGTAACTGTGTGTATAACTGTGCTACTGTAACTGCATGTGTGTTACTGTGTGTAACTTTGTGTTGCTATGTAAAACTGTGTGTGTTACAGATTGTTAGTGTGTGTGTGTGTGTGTTACTGTGTGTGTGTGTTAATAATTGTTACTGGGTTTAATTTCAGTCTGTGTAACTGATTGTTAGTGTGTATGTGTGTTACTTATTGTTACTTTTTGTTATTGTGTGTTAGTGATTGATACTGTGTGTTACTAATTGTTACCGTGTGTTCTAATGATTGTTAATGTGTGTGTTACTGATTGTAACTGTGTGTGTGTGTGTGTGTGTGTTACTGATTGTTTTTGTGTGTTACACTGTGGGACTTTTACTGATTGTTACTGTGTATGTGTTACTAGTTATTACTGTTTTTGTGTGTGTGTTTTAGTGATTGTTAGTGTGTGTGTGTGTGTGTGTTTTATTGATTGGTACTTTTTGTATTACTGTAACTATGTGGCAGGTTGTGGTACTGTTACTGATTGCTACTGTGTGGCACATTATGATACTTTTACTGATTGTTACTATCTGTCAGGTTGTGATACTGTTATTGATTGTTACTATGTGGCAGGTTGTGATACTGTTACTGATTGTTACTATGTGGCAGGTTGTGATACTGTAACTGATTGTTACTATGTGGCAGGTTGTGATACTGTGATTGTTACTATGCGGCAGTTTGTGATACTGTTGTTGATTGTTACTATGTGGCACATTGTGATGCTGTTACTGATTGTTACTATGTGGCAGGTTGTGATACTGTTACTGATTGTTACTATGTGGCAGGTTGTGATACTGTTGCTGATTGTTACTATGTGGCAGGTTGTGATACTGTAACTGATTGTTACTATGTGGCAGGTTGTGATACTGTGATTGTTACTATGTGGGCAGTTGTGTGATATGTTACTGATTGTTACTATGTGACAGGTTGTGATACTGTTACTGATTGTTACTATGTCGCACATTGTGATACTGTTTCTGATTATAACAATGTGGCAGGTTGTGATATTGTTACTGATTGTAACTATGTGACACATTGTGATACTCTTACTGATTGTTACTATGTGGCAGATTGTGAAAAAGTTACTGATTGTTACTATGTGGCAGGTTGTGATAAATAATAGTTACTATGTGTCACGTTGTGATAGTTACTGATTGTTACTATGTGGCAGGTTGTGATACTGTAACGGATTGTTACTATGTGGCACATTGTGATACTGTTACTGATTATAACTATGTGGCAGGTTGTGATACTGTTACTGATTGTTACTATGTGGCAAATTGTGATACTGTTACTAATTGTTACTGTGTGGCACATTGTGCTACTTTTACTGATTGTTACTGTGTGGCACATTGTGCTACTTTTACTGATTGTTACTGTGTGGCACATTGTGCTACTGTTACTGATTGTTACTATGTGGTACATTGTGCTACTGTTACTGATTGTTACTATGTGGCACATTGTGCTACTGTTACTGATTGTTACTATGTGGCACATTGTGATACTGTTACTGATTGTTACTATGTGGCACATTGTGCTACTGTTACTGATTGTTCCTATGTGGCACATTGTGCTACTTTACTGATTGTTACTATGTGGCACATTGTGCTACTGTTACTGATTGTTACTATATGGCAGGTTATGATACTGTAACTGATTGTTACTATGTGACATGTGATACTCGTTTTAATTGTTACAATGTGGCACATTGTGATACTATTACTGATACTATAAAGCATGTGTGTACTCTTAATTGTTATAATGTGGCACATTGTGATACCGTTACTAGTGTTACTATGTGGCAGGTTGTGATACTTTTACTATTGACTATGTGGCAATTCTGATACTTTTACTGATTGTTACTATGGGGCACATTGTGATACTGTTACTGATTGTTACTATGTGGCACATGTGACTGTTACTGATTGTTACTATGTGGCACATTGTGCTACTGTTACTGATTGTTCCTATGTGGCACATTGTGCTACTTTTACTGATTGTTACTATATGGCAGGTTGTGATACTGTAACTGATTGTTACTATGTGACATGTGATACTCGTTTTAATTGTTACAATGTGGCACATTGTGATACCGTTACTGATTGTTACTATGTGGCAGGTTGTGATACTTTTACTAATTGTTAATATGTGGCACATTCTGATACTTTTACTAATTGTTACTATGTGGCACATTGTGATACTGTTACTAATTGTTACTATGTGGCATATTGTGATACTATTACTAATTGTTACTAGGTGGCAGGTTGAAATATGTGATGCTGTTACTTATTGTTACTATGTGACACATTGTGATACTTTTACTGATTGTTACTAAGTGGCACGTTGTGATACTGTTTATGATTGTTACTATGTGGCACACTGTGATACTGTTACTGATTGTTACTATGTAGCACATGTGATACTTTTTATTGTTATGTGGCACATTGTTGATACTATTACTGATTGTTACTAGTGGCCTTGTGGTGATACTGTTACTGATTGTTACTGCATGTCATATTTTGCTACTTTTACTAATTGTTATTGTGGCACATTGTGATACATTACTGATTGTTACAAGTCGTACATTGTGCTACTTTTACTCATTGTTATTACATGGCACATTGTAATACTATTACTGATTGTTACTATGTGGAACATTTTGATACTGTTACTGATTGTTACCGTGTGGCAGGTTTTAAGACTGTTACTGACAGTTACTATGTGGCATGTTGTGATACTATTACTGATTGGTACTATGTGGCACCTTGTGATACTGTTACTGATTGTTACCATGTGGCACATTGTGATACGGTTTAGTTACTAATTGTTACTATGTGGCACGTTGTGATACGGTTACTGATTGTTACTATGTGGCACATTGTGAGACCGTTACTAATTGTTAGTATGTGGCACATTGTGATACGGTTACGTATTGTTACTTTGTGGCACATTGTGATATGGTTACTGGTTGTTACTATGTAGCACATTGTGATACGGTTACTTATTGTTACTATGTGGCACATTGTGATATGGTAACTGGTTGTTACTATGACCACATTGTGGCACTGTTACTTATTGTTACTATGTGGCACATTGTGATAAGGTTACTGATTGTTACTTGTGATACAGTTACTTATTGTTACTTGTGGCACATTGTGATATGGTTACTTATTGTTACTATGTAGCACATTGTGAGACTGTTACAATTGTTACTATTTGCACATTGTGATATGGTTCTTATTGTTACTATGTGGCACATGTGATGCATTTACTTATTGTTACTTTGTGGCACATTGTGAGACTGTACTAATTGTTACTATTTGGCACGTGTGATATGGTTACTTATTGTTACTAAGTGGCACATGTGATACAGTTCTTGTTGTTACTTTGTGGCACATTGTGAGATTGTTACTAATTGTTACTATTTGGACATTGTGATACGGTTACTGATTTTACTTTGTGGCACATTGTGAAATGGTTACTGATTGTACTATGTAGCACATTGTGATACGTTTACTATTGTTACTATGTGATACTGTTACTATTGTTACTATATGGCCACATGTGGCAGTGTGTTACTGGTTGTTTTATGTAGCACATTGTTATATGGTTACTGATTGTTGCTATTGGCACATTGTGATACAGTTACTTATTGTTATACGTGATACTTTTGGTAGTGTTACTTATTGTTACTATGTGGCACATTGTGATATGGTTACTGATTGTTACTTTGTGGCACATTGTGATACGGTTACTGATTGTTACTATGTAGCACATTGTGATATGGTTACTGATTGTTACTATGTGGCACATTGTGATATGGTTAATGATTGTTGCTATGTGGCACATTGTGATACAGTTACTTATCGTTACTATGTGATACATTGTGGTAGTGTTACTTATTGTTACTATGTGGCACATTGTGGTAGTGTTACTTATTGTTACTATGTGATAGTGTTACTTATTGTTACTATGTGATACTGTTACTTATTGTTACTATATGGCACATTGTGGTAGTGTTACTGATTGTTACTATGTGGCACATTGTGATATGGTTACTGATTGTTGCTATGTGGCACATTGTGATACGGTTACTTATTGTTACTATGTGATACATTGTGGTAGTGTTACTTATTGTTACTATGTGGCACATTGTGGTAGTGTTACTGATTGTTGCTATGTGGCACATTGTGATGCAGTTACTTATTGTTACTATGTGGCACATTGTGGTAGTGTTACTTATTGTTACTATGTGGCACATTGTGATATGATTACTGATTGTTACTAGGTGGCACATTTTTATATGGTTACTGATTGTTACAATGTGATACATTGTGATACGGTTACTGATTGTTACTATGTGGCACATTGTGATATGTTTACTGATTGTTACTATGTAGCACAATGTGATACTATTACTGATACTATAAAGCATGTTGTGATACTCTTTAATTGTTATAATGTGGCACATTGTGATACCGTTACTGATTGTTACTATGTGGCAGGTTGTGATACTTTTACTAATTGTTACTATGTGGCACATTCTGATACTTTTACTGATTGTTACTATGTGGCACATTGTGATACTGTTACTGATTGTTACTATGTGGCCATTGTGCTACTGTTACTGATTGTTACTATGTGGCACATTGTGCTACTGTTACTGATTGTTCCATGTGGCACATTGTGCTACTTTTACTGATTGTTACTATATGGCAGTTGTGAATACTGTAACTGATTGTTTACTATGTGACATGTGATACTCGTTTAATTGTTACAATGTGGCACATTGTGATACCGTTACTGATTGTCTAATGTGGCAGGTTGTGATACTTTTACTAATTGTTAATATGTGCACATTCTGATACTTTTACTAATTGTTACTATGTGGCACATTGTGATACTGTTACTAATTGTTACTATGTGGCATATTGTGATACTATTACTAATTGTTACTAGGTGGCAGGTTGAAATATGTGATGCTGTTACTTATTGTTAACTTGTGACACATTGTGATACTTTTCGATTGTTACTAAGTGGCACGTTGTGATACTGTTTATGATTGTTACTATGTGGCACACTGTGATACTGTTACTGATTGTTACTATGTAGCACATTGTGATACTTTTACTTATTGTTACTAATGTGGCACATTTTGATACTATTACTGATTGTTACTATGTGCCTTGTGGTGATACTGTTACTGATTGTTACTGCATGTCATATTGTGCTACTTTTACTAATTGTTACTATGTGGCACATTGTGATACTATTACTGATTGTTACAATGTCGTACATTGTGCTACTTTTACTCATTGTTATTACATGGCACATTGTAATACTATTACTGATTGTTACTATTGTACATTTTGATACTGTTACTGATTGTTACCGTGTGGCAGGTTTTAAGACTGTTAACTGACAGTTTACTATTGGCATGTTGTGATAACTATACTGATTGGTACTATGTGGCACCTTGTGATACTGTTACTGATTGTTACCATGTGGCACAATTGTGATACGGTTTAGTTACTAATTGTTTACTATTGGCACGTTGTGATACGGTTACTGATTGTTACTAGTGGCACATTGTGAACCGTTACTAATTGTTAGTATGTGGCACATTGTGATACGGTTACGTATTGTTACTTTGTGGCACATTGTGATATGGTTACTGGTTGTTACTATGTAGCACATTGTGATACGGTTACTTATTGTTACTATGTGGCACATTGTGATATGGTAACTGGTTGTTACTATGACCACATTGTGGCACTGTTACTTATTGTTACTATGTGGCACATTGTGATAAGGTTACTGATTGTTACTTTGTGATACAGTTACTTATTGTTACTTTGTGGCACATTGTGATATGGTTACTTATTGTTACTATGTAGCACATTGTGAGACTGTTACTAATTGTTACTATTTGGCACATTGTGATATGGTTACTTATTGTTACTATGTGGCACATTGTGATGCATTTACTTATTGTTACTTTGTGGCACATTGTGAGACTGTTACTAATTGTTACTATTTGGCACGTTGTGATATGGTTACTTATTGTTACTAAGTGGCACATTGTGATACAGTTACTTGTTGTTACTTTGTGGCACATTGTGAGATTGTTACTAATTGTTACTATTTGGCACATTGTGATCCGGTTACTGATTTTTACTTTGTGGCACATTGTGAAATGGTTACTGATTGTTACTATGTAGCACATTGTGATACGTTTACTATTGTTACTATGTGATACTGTTACTTATTGTTACTATATGGCACATTGTGGCAGTGTTACTGGTTGTTACTATGTAGCACATTGTTATACTGGTTACTGATTGTTGCTATGTGGCACATTGTGATACAGTTACTTATTGTTACTACGTGATACATTGTGGTAGTGTTACTTATTGTTACTATGTGGCACATTGTGATATGGTTACTGATTGTTACTTTGTGGCACATTGTGATACGGTTACTGATTGTTACTATGTAGCACATTGTGATATGGTTACTGATTGTTACTATGTGGCACATTGTTATGGTTTAATGATTGTTGCTATGTGGCACATTGTGATACAGTTCGATATCGTTACTATGTGATACATTGTGGTAGTTGTTACTTATTGTTACTATGTGGCACATTGTGGTAGTGTTACTTTATTGTTACTATGTGATAGTTTACTTTATTGTTACTATGTGATACTGTTACTTATTGTTACTATAATGGCACATTGTGGTATGTGTACTGATTTTACATGTGGCACATGTGATATGGTTACTGATTGTTGCTATGTGGTCACATTGTGATACGGTTACTTATTGTTACTATGTGATACATTGTGTTAGTGTTACTTATTGTTACTATGTGGCACATTGTGGTAGTGTTACTGATTGTTGCTATGTGGCACATTGTGATGCAGTTACTTATTGTTACTATGTGGCACATTGTGGTAGTGTTACTTATTGTTACTATGTGGCAACATTGTGATATGATTACTGATTGTTACTAGGTGGCACATTTTTATATGGTTACTGATTGTTACAATGTGATCACATTGTGATACGGTTACTGATTGTTACTATGTGGCCATGTGGATATTTTTTACTGATTGTTACTATGTGGCAGTCATTTGATATGTTTACTGATTGTTACTATGTGGCACATTGTGATATGATTACTGATTGTTACTATGTGGCACATTGTGATATGGTTACTGATTGTTACTATGTGGCACATTGTGAGCCCTCATACTGTAACTGTCTAAGGGAAACAATATGGCAGCTCCACCATTGTATAAATATAAATATACAGAAAGGAATGTTCTGTACATACAATAGCTATACCCTCATACTGTACTGTCTAAGGGAAACAATATGGCAGCTCCCACCCATATGTATAATATAAATATACAGAGAAGGAATATTCTGTACATACATAACTATACCCTCATACTGTACTGTCTAAGGGAAACAATATGGCAGCTCCCACCCATATGTATAAATATAAATAAAAGAGAAGGATGTTCTGTACATACAATAAGCTATACCCTCATACTGTACTGTTAAGGGAAACAATATGGCAGCTCCCCCCATATGTATAAATATACAGAGAAGGAATTTCTGTACATACAATAGCTATACCCTCTACTGTACTGTCTAAGGAAACACTATGGCAGCTCCCACCCATATGTATAAAATATACAGAGAAGGAATGTTCTGTACACACAATAGCTATACCCTCATACTGTCTGTCTAAGGGAAACAATATGGCAGCTCCCACCCATATGTATAAATATACAGAGAAGGAATGTTCTGTACACACAATAAGCTATACCCTCATACTGTACTGTCTAAGGGAAACAGATATGGCAGCTCCCACCCATATGTATAAATATAATAACAGAGAGGAATGTTCTGTACATACATAATCTATACCCTCATACTGTACTGTCTAAGGGACAATATGGCAGATCCCACCCATATGTAAAATAAAATATACAAGAAGGAATTTTCTGTCATACAATAAGCTATACCCTCATACTGACTGTCTAAGGGAAACATATGGCAGCTCACACCCATATGTATAAATATAAATATACGAGAAGGAATTTTCTGTACCCACAATAAGCTATACCCTCATACTGTACTGTCTAAGGGAAACAATATGGCAGCTCCCACCCATATGTATAAATATCACAAGAAGGAATGTTCTGTACATACAATAAGCTATACCCTCATACTGTACTGTCTAAGGGTAAAAAATATGGCAGCTCCACCCATATGTATAATATACAGAGAAGAATTTCTGTATACACAATAATCTATACCCTCATACTTGTACTGTCTAAGGGAAACAATATGGCAGCTCCCACCCATATGTATAAATATAAACATACAGAGAATGCATTTCTATACATACAATAAGATATACCCTCATACGTACTGTCTAAGGGAAACATATGGCAGCTCCCACCCATATGTATAAATATAAATATAACAGAGAATGAATGTTCTATACATACAATAAGATATACCCTCATACTGTACTGTCTAAGGAAACAATATGGCAGCTCCACCCATATGTATAAATATAAATATACAGAGAAGGAATGTTCTGTACATACAATAAGCTATACCCTCATACTGTACTGTCTAAGGGAAGCAAATGGCAGCTCCCTCCCATATGTATAAATATACAGAGAGGGAATGTTCTGTACATCAATAAGCTATAACCTCATACTGTACTGTCTAAGGGAAACACTATGGCAGCTCCCACCCATATGTATAAATACAGAGAAGGAATGTTCTGTACACACAATAAGCTATACCCTCATACTGTACTGTCTAGGGAAACACTATGGCAGCTCCCACCCATATTGTATAAAATATACAGAGAAGGAATGTTCTGTACACACAATAAGCTATACCCTCATACTGTACTGTCTAAGGGAAATAATATGGCAGCTCCCACCCATATGTATAAATATACAGAGAAGGAATGTTCTGTACATACAATAAGCTATACACTCATCCTGTACTGTCTAAGGGAAACAATATGGCAGCCTCCCACCCATATGTATAATTAAATTAACAGAGAAGAATGTTCTGTACACACAATAAGCTTATACCCTCATACTGTACTGTCTAGGGAAACACTATGGCAGCTCCCACCCATGTTAAAATTAAATATACAGAGAAGGAATGTTCTGTACATACAATAAGCTATACCCTCATACTGTCTGTCTAAGGGAAAACAATATGGCAGACCCACCCATATGTAAAATATACAGAGAAGGAATGTTCTGTACACACAAATAAGCTATAACCCTCATACTGTACTGTCTAAGGGAAACAACTATGGCAGCTCCTCACCCATATGTATAAATATACAGAGAAGGAATGTTCTGTACACACAATAAGCTATACCCTCATACTGTACTGTCTAAGGAAAGTAAAATGATTATACTGTAGTAATTTGTATACAAGGTATAATAGTATTACATGTTGTTAGCAATATTGTACCATAGTAACAGTATTACAGTGTTTTAAATATATTATTAATGGTAGTGACATTAGTACACATTAGTTCACAGTAGTTACAGTAGTACTGGTAGTTAAACGGTAGTAATTACTGCCGCAATCGCCATTTCCATACAAGGTTTCTTGCGTTATTTCGCCAATTTAAAACTGCCAAGTTTGAGCAAGTGCTGATATATGGTGCTGATATATGGAGCTGATATATGGTGCTGATATATGGTGCTGATATATGGAGCTGATATATGGAGCTGATAGTGGCTGATATATGGTGCTGATATATGGAGCTGATATATGGAGCTGATATATGGTGCATATATGGAGCTGATATATGGTGTTGATATATGGAGCTGAATATATGAGCTGATATATGGAGCTGATATATGGAGCTGATATATGGAGCTGATATATGGAGCTGATATATGGAGCTGATATATGGTGGCTGATATATGCTGATATATGGAGCTGATATATGGTGCTGATATATGGAGCTGATATATGGTGCTGATATATGAGCTGGATATGGAGCTGATATATGGTGCTGATATATGGAGCTGATATATGGTGCTGATATATGGAGCTGATATATGGAGCTGATATATGGTGCTGATATATGGAGCTGATATATGGAGCTGATATATGGAGCTGATATATGGAGCTGATATATGGTGCTGATATGGTTCTATATGGAGCTGATATATGGTGCTAATATGGAGCTGATATATGGAGCTGATATTGGTGGATATATGAGCTGATATATGGAGCTGATATATGGAGCTGATATATGGAGCTGATATATGGTGCTGATATATGGAGCTGATATATGGTGCTGATATATGGAGCTGATATATGGTGCTGATATATGGAGCTGATATATGGTGCTGATATGTGGAGCTGATATGTGAGCCGACACGTGGAGCCGACACGTGGAGCCGACACGTGTGCCGACACGTGGTGCCGACACGTGGTGCCGACACGTGGAGCCGACACGTGGTGCAGACACGTGGTGCCGACACATGGGGCCGACACATGGGGCCGACATATGGTGCCGACATATGGAGCCGATATATGGTGCTGATATATGGAGCAGATATATGGAGCCGACATATGGTGCTGACATATGGAGCCCACATATGGAGCCCACATATGGAGCCCACATATGGTGCCGACATATGGAGCCGACACATGGAGCCGACATATGGTGCCGACATATGGAGCCCACATATTGAGCCTTGCCGACATATGGTGCCGGTATATGGAGCCGATATATGGAGCTGATATATGGTGCTGATATATGGAGCTGATATATGGAGCTGAGTTGGCCACTTATTGAACCAGATGAAGGGTTCGGGGCGTGCGACAGGCTTGGGATTAAAGGGATTTCGCCATTGGTACCTTGTTAGCTATGATCTTGAGGAAGCGACAGGCTTGGGACAGAATTCACCTATGACCTGATTCCTTCTCTCCTGGGTTTAACTTCTTATTATAAAGTTGCATTTTCCATTCTTTAGCCAAGTGAAGGTTTCTTCACTAATATATTTCCCATCATTTACCTAACAGGACTTAACGCAATGACTACAGTGACATTGCCCTATTTAGCGCACTAACAGGGAGATTCAATAAAAGTTCCTATTGTTTAAAATGGTGCTCATTTTGCCCCAACCAATCAGATCTTATTTAACATTTGAAAGCTAACATCTGATTGGTTGGGGCAAAATGAGCACCATTTTAAACGATAAGAACTTTTATTGAATAACCCTGTAAGTCTGGTATAAAAGACAGTACTGTCGGACATCACTGTGGCGATACTTAACGCTGCAAAAATGATTGGCTTTATGAACACCAAGAATAACAATCTTTGCCATGGCGATATCCTGCGAATATAGTTCATTACATTTACAGACCCGTGTACTGGGGAATTCAGGAGCTAAGGAACTGAAATTAAAATGATTACTTTCCAAATCCTGTTCACACCTCACGGGACCCACAGAGTGTGACACAGCTTGTGACAGATCAATAAAACAGGGAGATGAAAGGTCCAATTAACATCTCCAGCACAATCCTATAACACCAAGAATAATGGACAGTGTGTGCAGGAAAAAAAATTAACAACAAGATACTACTAGAAAAGTACCACAAAGTATCAGTACAGTATGAAGTAGTAACAATCTGTAAAAGTATAACAATCACTAACAGTACCACAATGTGCCACATAGTAACAATCACTAACAGTATAACAATGTGCTACATAGTAACAATCAGTAACCGTATCACAATGTATAACATAGTAACAATCAGTAACCATATCACAATGGTGCCACATAGTAACAATCAGTAATCATATCACAATGTGCCACATAGTAACAATCAGTAAACATATCACAATGTGCCACATAGTAACAATCAGTAAACATATCACAATGTGCCACATAGTAACAATCAGTAACCGTATCACAATGTATCACATTGTAACAATCAGTAACCATATAAAAATGTGCCACCTAGTAACAATCAGTAATCATATCACAATGTGCCACATAGTAACAATAAGTACACTACCACAATGTGCACCAGATAAATAAGAACTGCATCACAATGTGCCACATAGCAACAATCAGTAACACTACCACAATGTGCCACATAGTAACAATAAGTAACACTACCACAATGTATCACATAGTAACAATAAGTAACCGTATCACAATGTGCCACATAGCAACAATCAGTAACCATATCACAATGTGCCACATAGTAAACAATCAGTAACACTACCACAATGTGCCATATAGTAACAATAAGTAACAGTATCACATAGTAACAATAAGTAACACTATCCATAGTAACAATAAGTAACACTACCACAATGTGCCACATAGTAACAATAAGTAACACCTACCACAATGTATCACATAGTAACGATAAGTAACTGTATCACAATGTGCCACATAGCAACAATCATTAAACCATACACAATGTGCCACATAGTAACAATCAGTAACCATATCACAATGTGCTACATAGTAACATCAGTAACCGTATCACAATGTGCCACATGTAACAATCAGTAACCATATCACAATGTGCCACATAGTAACAATAAGTACACACCACAATGTATCACGTAGTAACAATAAGTAACTGTATCACAATGTGCCACATAGCAACAATCAGTAACCATATAACAATGTGCTACATAGTAACAACCAGTAACACTGCCACAATGTGCCATCTAGTAAAAAGTAACAGTATCACATAGTAACAATAGTAAACGTATCACAATGTGCTACAAGTAACATCAGTAACCATTTCACAATGTGCACAAAGTAAAAATCAGTAACCGTATCACAATGTGCCAAATAGTAACAATTAGTAACAATCTCACAATGTGCCACAAAGTAACAACAAGTAACTGTATCACAATGTGCCACTTAGTAACAATAAGTAACCATATCACAACGTGCCAAATAGTAACAATTAGTAACAGTCTCACAATGTGCCACAAGTAACAATAAGTAAACATCACAATGTGCCACATAGTAACAATAGTAACCATATCACATGTGCCAAATAGTAACAATTAGTAACAGTCTCACAATGTGCTACATAGTAACAATAAGTAACCATATCACAATGTGCCACAAGTAAAATAGTAACTGTATCACAAAGTAACAATCGTAACCTTATCACAATGTGCCACATAGTAACAATAAGTAACAGTGCCACAATGTGGTCATAGTAACAACCAGTTACCATATCACAATGTGCCACATAGTAACAATAAGTAACGTATCACAATGTGCTACATAGTAACAACCAGTAACCATATCACAATGTGCCACAAAGTAACAATACGTAACCGTATCACAATGTGCCACATACTAACAATTAGTAACGGTCTCACAATGTGCCACATAGTAACAATCAGTAACCGTATCACAACGTGCCACATAGTAACAATTAGTAACTAAACCGTATCACAATTGTGCCATGGTAACAATCAATAACAGTATCACAAGGTGCCACATAGACCATCAGTAATTAGTATCACAACCTCCACATAGTAACTGTCAGTAACAGTCTTAAAACCTGCCACACGGTAACAATCAGTAACAGTATCAAAATGTTCCACATAGTAACAATCAGTAATAGTATTACAATGTGCCATGTAATAACAATGAGTAAAAGTAGCACAATGTACGACATTGTAACAATCAGTAATAGTATCACAATGTGCCACATAGTAACAATTAGTAAAAGTAGCACAATATGACATGCAGTAACAATCAGTAACAGTATCACCACAAGGCACATAGTAACAATCAGTAATAGTATCAAAATGTGCCACATAGTAACAATAAGTAAAAGTATCACAATGTGCTACATAGTAACAATCAGTAACAGTATCACAGTGTGCCACATAGTAACAATCATAAACAGTATCACAACGTGCCACTTAGTAACAATCAGTAAAAGTATCACAATGTGTCACATAGTAACAATAAGTAACAGCATCACATATTTCAACCTGCCACCTAGTAACAATTAGTAATAGTATCACAATATGCCACATAGTAACAATTAGTAACAGTATCACAATGTGCCACATAGTAACAATATGAGTAAAAGTATCAGAATGTGCCACATATTAACAATTAGTAAAAGTATCACAACCTGCCACATAGTAACAATCAGTAAACGGTATCACAATGTGCCACATTGTAACAATTAAAACGAGTATCACATGTCACATAGTAACAATCAGTTACAGTATCACAACCTGCCATATAGTAACAATCAGTAAAAGTAGCACAATGTGCCACATGGAACAATCAGTAACAGTAGCACAATGTGCCACATAGTAACAATCAGTAACAGTAGCACAATGTGCCACATAGTAACAATCAGTAACAGTATCACAATGTGCCACATAGTAACAATCAGTAAAAGTATCAGAATGTGCCACATAGTAACAATTAGTAAAAGTATCACAACCTGCCACATAGTAACAATCAGTAACGGTATCACAATGTGCCACATTATAACAATTAAAGAGTATCACAACATGCTTTATAGTATCAGTAATAGTATCACAATGTGCCACATTGTAACAATTAAAACGAGTATCACATGTCACATAGTAACAATCAGTTACAGTATCATAACCTGCCATATAGTAACAATCAGTAACAGTAGCACAATGTGCCACATAGTAACAATCAGTAAAGTAGCACAATGTGCCACATAGGAACAATCAGTAACAGTAGCACAATGTGCCACATAGTAACAATCAGTAACAGTATCACAATGTGCCACATAGTAACAATCAGTAACAGTAGCACAATGTGCCACATAGTAACAATCAGTAACAGTAGCACAATGTACCACATAGTAACAATCAGTAACAGTAGCACAATGTGCCACACAGTAACAATCAGTTAAAAGTATAGCACAATGTGCCAACAGTAACAATCGAAAAGTAGCACATGGCCACAGTAACATTAGTAACAGTATCACAATTTGCCACATAGTAACAATCAGTAACAGTATCACAACTGCCACATAGTTATAATCAGTAACAGTATAACACATGTGCCACATAGTAACAATCCGTACGTATCACACCTGCCACATAGTAACAATCAGTAACTTCACAACTGACACATAGTAACTATTATTTATCACAAACCTGCCACATAGTAACAATCAGTAACTTTTTCACAATCTGCCACATAGTAACAATCAGTAAGAGATATCACATGTGTCACATAGTTACAATCAGTAACAATATCACAACCTGCCACATTGTTATAATCAGAAACAGTATCACAATGTGCGACATAGTAACAATCAGTAACAGTATCACAACCTGTCACATAGTAACAATCAGTAACAGTATCACAAACTGCCACATAGTAACAATCACAGTATCACAACCTGCCACATAGTAACAATCAGTTCAGTATCACAACTGCCACATAGTAACAATCAGCACAGTATCACAACCTGCCACATAGTAACAATCAGTACAGTATACAACCTGCCACATAGTAACAATCAGTAACAGCATCACAAGTGCCACATAGTAACAATCACAACATATCACAAACTGCCGCATATAACAATCACAGTATCACAACCTGCCACAAAAATACATCAGTTAGTATCACAACCTGCCACATAGTACAATCAGTAACAGTTATCACACCTCCACATTAGTAACACATCAATAACAGTATCACAACCTGACAGATAGTAACAACATTAAAAGTATCATAATGTGCCACACAGTAGCAATCAGTAACAGTACCACAACCTGCCACATAGTTACAGTAATACAAAAAGTACCAATCAATAAAACCACACACACACACACACACTAACAATCACTAAAACACACACACAAAAACAGTATAATAACTAGTAACACATACACAGTAAAATCAGTAAAGTCCCACAGTGTAACACACAAAAACAATCAGTAACACACACACACACACACACACAGTTCAATCAGTAACACACACATTAACAATCATTAGAACACACGTAACAATTAGTAACACACAGTATCATCACTAACACACAATAACAAAAAGTAACAATAAGTAACACACATAACACTAACAATCAGTTACAAGACTGAAATTAAACCCAGTAACAATTATTAACACACACACACAGTTAACACAACACACACACACACTAACAATCTGTAACACACACAGTTTTACATAGCACACA
Organism: Hymenochirus boettgeri; assembly: GCA_019447015.1. Lineage (NCBI taxonomy): Eukaryota > Metazoa > Chordata > Amphibia > Anura > Pipidae > Hymenochirus > Hymenochirus boettgeri. Next base: position 140,709 of record JAACNH010000547.1, read on the forward strand.
AGTTACACACAGTAACACACATGCAGTTACAGTAGCACAGTTATACACACAGTTACACAAACTCACACACACACAGTAATACAAACAAGTTGCACACAGTAAAACACAGTTACACACACACAGTTACACACCAATTATACACACACACTAACACACACACAGTACCACACAGTTAACATCACACACACAGTAACACACATTATGTAGTGCAGTTACACACACCGTAACACACATGCAGTTACACACAGTAGCACAGTAAACACAAGGTTGCACACAGTACAACAGACAGTATCACACACACACAACACACACACACACACATACAGTTAGCACACCTATACACACACAGTAACACACACATACAGTACATACACAGTAACACATACAAACACACACAGTAACACATACAAAACACACAGATTAACACACACAGTAAAACACACATTAACACACAAGTAACACATACAAACACACACAAACACAGTAGCACACACACACACATCAACACACACTCAGTAACACACACACACAGTTACACACAGTGACACATCTTTTATGAGTGTGAGTTGGTCGGACGATATAAATTGATCGGTGTCTCCCATACACATTCCCTTCCCCGTGCTCTCTCCCTCCAGTCTCCGGCGCTGTTCCCTGGTGCTGATCGGACAGAGAATTCTCCCCCGATATCGGTCGGTACAAGGTGAGAACCCCGGACCCACCTGGGCACCAGCAGACCAGGACAAGGACCAGCGGCCCCGCACACACTGCCCGATGTCCCATGTCGGATCCGGATCTCACTTCTCCCATCACCGTCCGCAGCCCCGATCCCCCATCACTTCTCCCACTGACACCGCCACTGATCCAGCCTGAGAAGGACCTGCCCCCCGTGCAGGGAGGAGGGACATCAACACCACCACACCCAACTACCACACCTACCTACTCACGACAACCTACCTACCCACGCCACCCTACCTACCACCTCACTACAACCTACCCACCCACCTACCACCACACTACAACCTACACCAACCCATACCCACCCCCACCACCCACCAACCACCCACCCACCCACGACCTACCTCACGACAACCTACCAACCAACCCACCTACCCACCCACCTACCTACCTCACTACAACCTACCCACCCACGAAACCTCCTCACTACAACCTACCCACCTACTACCTGCCCACCCACCTACCTACCTCATTACAACCTACCCACCTACCTACCTACTTCACACACCTACCCCTTACTTACATACCCCCACCAACTACCTACCTACCTCACTACAACCTACCCACCCACCCACTACCTACCTACCTCACTACAACCTTCACCGCTACCTACCCACCCACCCAACTACCTACCTACCTCACTACACAAACCTAACCACCCAACTACCTACCTCACTACAACCTACCCCCCCACCCAACTATCTACCCCCACTACACTACCCACCCACCCAACTACATACCTACCTAACTACAACCTATCCACCTAGCTTACCGGTACGCCACCCACCCACCTATCCAACTACTTACCTACCTCACTACATCCTACCCACCTACTTAACTACCCACCCACCTACCTACCTACCTTAACGACAACCTACCCTCTTCCTTACTACCCACCCACCTACCTACCTACCCCCCGACAACCTCCCCACCCACTACCTATCCACCTCCCACCTACCGTCATACCTACCTCACTACTACCTACCCACCTACTTACCTGCTCACCTACCTACCCACCTACCCCCTACCCTACCTACAACATACATACCTACCTCACTACTACCTACCCACCTACTTCCTACCTACTCACCTACCTACGTACTACCTACCCACCTCACTACCACCTACTACCAACTACCTACCTACCCTACCGCCTGACTTACAACAACCTACCCACCTCACTACCACCTACTACCTACCCACACCTACCTTACTACCACCTAGTAACCTTACCCACCAACTACCTACCTACCTCACCGACCTACCTCCCTACTTACCTACCTACCCACCTACCTACCTACCTCACTACTACCTACCCACCTACACTAACCTACCTACTACTTACTACTACAACCCTACCTCACCACCTACCACTACATTACCTACCCCACTGCATTCTACAACTATTACACGGTACCGACACCGACCATCAGCCCACGTAACGACCACTTCACTACAACCACCAACGCACTACCGGTGCACGTACGTACCACCGTACGTACCCTACCTCACCACCACTAGTTACGACCTACGAACCTACGTCCGTACCTACCTCGGACTAACCTTACCTACAACTAACCTACCTCACCTCCACTACCCATACCTACCCTACTATACTTTACCTACCTACAACCTACCTACCGCACCACCACACCTACTACTTACCTACTACCTACCCACACCCCTACCTTTACACCTGACCTACTACTAAACTACCTACTACAACCTTCCTCTATACTACCTACTTAACTACCTCACTACCTACCTACTACTTACCTAACCTCACTACTACCTACTACTATTTTTACCTCTTGACTCACTACCTCTAACACCTACCCTACCACTCCTCACCTCACCTTACCACCTACATACTACATCAACACACTGACTGCTTACCTACCTACCACACCACCAACCCACTTACCTCCTACCTTACCTACTACTTACCTACCTACTTTAATGATCTATAGGACCAGTGTATCACATGTGTATTAATGTATCTATAGGGTTTTTAACAGGTGTATCAAGGTTATTGACGTACTCTTCATAGGTAACCGTGTATCAGTGCTGTATTAATGTATCTATAGGAAAACAAGTGTCATCAAGTGTATAATGTATCTATAGGAAACATGTTGTATCAATGTGTATTAATGTATCTATGGTAACAGTGTATCGATTTGTATTTAATGTTATCTATAGGTAACAGTTGTAGAGGATATGACAGAATGTATCGTGTGATTAATTATCAGACGCTCATAAGTATCTATGCGGAAAGCTATACTGACAGTGTATCAGGATGGTAAAGTAAAGTTGGATCATGGTATTAACTATAGGTAACATTATACAGGTATTATGGTATTATTAAGTTGTATCATTGTATATGTATGGAACGATCATGTGTATTAATGTATCTATAGGTACCGCGGTTAAGTGATCAATGTATATAGGTAAACGTAGTTATATGTATCTATAGTGTAACAGTGTGTATCAATGTGTATAATGTATCTATAGGTAACAGTGTATCAATGTGGTATAATTTATCTATCTAAAGTGGTACATGGTTTATACAAGTAAAGTGTCGATGATTAATGTATCTATAGGTAACAGTGTTTATCGATGTTTATTAATATCTATAGGTAATCAGCGTATTAAGTGTCATTAATGTATCTATAGGTAACAGTGTATCAAGATTAAGTATCATAGGTAACAGTGGTATCAAGTGTTATTAATGTATCTATAGGCTTAATCATGTTAATGTTCATAGTAACGTGTATCATGTGTAGTAATGTATCTATAGGTACAGGTATCAGATGTGTATTATATGTATCTCTAGTAACAGTTTATCGATGTGTATTAATGTATCTAAGGTAACGTTTGTCAATCGATGTGTATTAATGTTCTATAGGTAACGTGTATCGAATGTTGTATTATGTTATCTATAGGTAACAGTGTATCAATGCGTTAATGTATCATAGTCTGTATCAATGTTAATGTACATAGGGTCAGTATCAATGTGTATTAATGTATCTATAGGAAACATGTATCAATGTGATTAATGTATCTATAGGTACAAGTGTAATCAATGTGTATTAATGTACTATAGGTTAACCAGTGTATCATGTTATTAATGTATCTACACACAGATTGAAGTGGCACACAGATTAAAGTGGCGCACACACAGATTGAAGTGGCGCCCACACAGATTAAAGTGGCGCACACACAGATTGAAGTGGCGCACACAGATTAAAGTGGCGCACACACAGATTGAAGTGGCGCACACAGATTAAAGTGGCGCACACACAGATTGAAGTGGCGCCCACACAGATTAAAGTGGCGCACACACAGATTGAAGTGGCGCACACAGATTAAAGTGGCGCACACACACCACAGATGAAAGTGGCGCACACAAGATTAAAAGTGGTGCACACACAGATTGAAGTGGCGCACACAGATTAAAGTGGCGCACACACAGATTGAAGTGGCCCCACACAGATTTAACGTGGCGCACACACAGATTGAAAGGGCGCACACAGATTTAAAGTGGCGCACACACAGATTGAAGTGGAGCCCACACCGATTAAAGTGGCGCACACACAGATTTGATAGTTGGCGCCCACACAGATTAAAGTGGCGCCACACACAGATTGAAGTGCGCACACAGATAAAGGGCGCACACACAAGTGGCGCCCACACAGATTAAAGTGGCGCACACACAGATTGAAGTGGCGCCCACACAGATTAAAGTGGCGCACACACACACACAGATTGAAGTGGCGCACACAGATTAAAGTGGCGCACACACATATTGAAGTGGCGCCCACACAGATTAAAGTGGCGCCCACACAGATTGAAGTGGCGCCCACACAGATTAAAGTGGCGCACACACGGGCAGACTTTGCTGTCGGCTACAGGCTCTTTAGTAGGGATGGGTTGCACCTCACTGATGGTGGTGCAGCTGCTTTAGGGGAGAAGATGGCTAGAAGGTTGGAGGAGATTTTAAACTAGGTTTGAGGGGAGGGTATTAGCAGTCTCACTGGGATAGATAGCCCAGGAGGAAAGCAGGGTGTAGATAGGCCAGTGGTGGGCGGAAAGGGGGGTGGGGCTAGCATAGGGGATAGGGAGGCATGTGTATTAAAGTGTACGAATAAATTACAGGATCATAATCTAAAATGTATGTTTGCAAATGCGAGAAGCCTGGCTGACAAAATGGGTGAAGTGGAAATGATGGCATTGAATGAAAAGTATGATGTAATAGGTATAGCAGAAACGTGGTTGAACAGTTCTCACGACTGGGCTGTATATATAGAAGGATATACCTTCTTTAGGCAGGACAGAAAAAAAAGGAAAGGGGGAGGAGTATGTGTTTATGTTAAAAAAGAATTGAAGCCAAATTTACAAGAAGAGATAACTGGTGATATGGATGATAAAGTGGAGGCAATATGGGTGGAATTAAGCAACAGGAAAGGGGGTAATGTCATTGTTGGTGTCTGCTATAAGCCGCCAAATGCTAGCAGAGAGGAGGTGAGTCAACTTCATATGCAGTTGGCAAGGGCTGCAAGTTTGGGGAGTGTGCTCATTATGGGGGACTTTAATTACCCTGACATTAATTGGTGTGGTGGAACTGCCATCACAGAAAAAGACGATGAGTTCCTGAATTTGCTGCAGGATAATTTTCTCCCACAGGTGGTTGAGGTTCCTACTAGAAAAGGAGCTCTGTTGGATCTGGTAATATTTAACATCATGGAGCGCATTATAGATATAAAGGTAACTGGAGGCTTAGGGAATAGTGACCATGAAATAGTGTCGTTTGGACTATGTTATCGAAATGAAACATGTGCTGGGTTAACAAAGACTTTTAATTTCAGGAAAGCAAATTTTCCCAGGTTAAAAGCAGCTCTTCAGAATGTCAACTGGGATAATGTATTATCAGGTAAATGTGCTGAACAGAAGTCATAGAGTATACCGTATATACTGGAGTATAAACTGGGATAATGTATTATCAGGTAAATGTGCTGAACAGAAGTGGACTGTGTTCAAGGGGATTTTAAGCGAGTTCACATCTAAATTTATACCCTTGGGAAATAAATGTAAAAAAAATAAATCCGCACCCATTTGGCTGAATTCTGATGTAAAGAGGCAAATGGTAAGGAAGAAAAAGGCATTTAAAACCTTTAAGGCCGAGGGAACGGAAAGGGCCTTTAGGGAGTATAAAAACTGTAACAAGGAGTGTAAGAAAGCAATCAAACTAGCTAAAATTAATAATGAAGTTAGGATAGCTGAACAAAGCATCACTAAGCCTAAATTTATATATTAATAGTAAGAAGATGAGGACTGAGAATGTGGCACCATTAAGTAATGGGGAGGATGGCGATAAAGCAAATGTCTTGAATAATTTTTTTTCCTCTGTATACACTATAGAAGATCCAAGTACAGACATCATAGAGGATAGTAGCAATAAAGGTATAAAAGATTCAAGTTCACTTTGGTTAACCGAGGATATGGTACAGAAAGAACTAAATAAGGTTAATATTAATAAATCTCCTGGACCGGATAAAATACATCCTCGGGTACTTAAGGAGCTAAGTTCAGTTTTATCTAGGCCATTGTTTCTTATTTTTGCTGATTCCCTCATGTCCGGTGGTGTGCCTCTGGATTGGAAAAAGGCTGATGTTATTCCAATATTCAAAAAGAGAAGTCGTTCACAGCCGGGTAATTACAGGCCTGTAAGTTTAACTTCAGTGGTTGGGAAGGTCCTGGAAAGTTTAATAAGGGAACATGTTCTAGAGTATGTTTCAAGGACTGACATTAAAAGTAGTAACCAGCATGGATTTAGGAGGAATAGATCTTGTCAAACTAACTTGCTTGGCTTTTATGAGGAAGTAAGTAGAAATTTAGACTCTGGCATAGCAGTAGATGTAGTTTACTTGGATTTTGCAAAGGCTTTTGATACAGTCCCCCATAGGCGACTAATGTATAAGCTAAGGTCTGTTGGTCTGGGGAGTCACATTTGTACATGGATAGAAAATTGGTTAATGAATAGGATGCAGAGAGTAGTTGTTAATGGGGCTTCATCATTATGGACTAAAGTGCTAAGTGGGGTGCCACAGGGTTCTGTGTTGGGGCCGCTTCTATTTAATCTATTTATTAATGATTTGGAAGTGGGTATTGTCAGCAAGGTTTCTGTGTTTGCTGACGACACAAAACTTTGTCGACCATTAAAAACTTCAGAGGATGTGCAATCGTTGCAAGGGGATCTAGATAGATTATCACATTGGGCTGCTAAGTGGCAGATGAAATAGCAGTGCCAGGCGGCAACAGCCAGAGCCAGCATGGTATTGTCTTGTATAAAGAGAGGTATGGATTCAAGGGAGGAAAATGTAATTCTCCCTCTTTACAAAGCATTGGTAAGGCCTCATTTGGAATATGCAGTGCAATTTTGGAATCCTGTGTACAAAAAGGACATCTTTGAAATGGAAAGGGTTCAGAGAAGGGCAACTAAATTAATAAGGGGATTGGGGGAACTTGAATATGAAGAGAGACTGGAAAAGTTACAATTATGGACGCTGGAGAAAAGGCGCTTGCGTGGGGATATGATTACTGTGTATAAATACATTAACGGGCCATACAATAAACTATCTGGGGCATTGTTCACCAATAGAACATGTTAAAGGACACGAGGACATCCCTTAAGACTTGAAGAAAAAAGGTTTAGGCTTCAAGCTCGGAAAGGGTTTTTCACTGTGAGAACGGTAAAGCTATGGAACTGTCTTCCAGTGGACGTTGTTATGGCAGGTTCATTGGTCAGTTTAATAAAAAGCTGGATGAGTTTCTACAAACAAGGAATGTTACAAGTTACTGGTATTGATACATAAAGTAGAGTTGGGAAAGGGTTTGTCACTGTGAGAACGGTAAAGCTATGGAACTGTCTTCCAGTGGACGTTGTTATGGCAGGTTCATTGGTCAGTTTAATAAAAAGCTGGATGAGTTTCTACAAACAAGGAATGTTACAAGTTACTGGTATTGATACATAAAGTAGAGTTGGGAAAGGGTTTGTCAATGTGAGAACGGTAAAGCTATGGAACTGTCTTCCAGTGGACGTTGTTATGGCAGGTTCATTGGTCAGTTTAATAAAAAGCTGGATGAGTTTCTACAAACAAGGAATGTTACAAGTTACTGGTATTGATACATAAAGTAGAGTTGATCCAGGGAAATTTCCCATTGACACTTGGAGTCAGGAAGGAATTTTTTCCCCTTCATAAATTTGGTGTTTTTTTTGCCTTCCTCTGGATCAACAGTTAGGCAGGAAATGAGGATATTGCTAGATGGGTTGAACTGGATGGAGCTAGCAAGATATTGTGGCTTATTTACCCAGAGTTGTTGGGCAATAATATGGAGTTAAAGTCACGCTAATAGGTTTGCTATTGGTTAGCACGACCTTAACTCCATATTAGCGCAGAATTCGCAGGTTACACAAAAGACACCAGCGCATCAAGATTTAATATAGCGCTTGCAGTGTTAAAATCATGCTGTGGGTAAATCCCAAAATATGATATTAAATCTGGGAAGGGAGAATTTCCCATAGCAATAGCAATCTTTCCCATTGTCTTGTATAAAGAGGGGAATAGATTCAAGGGAGAAAATATTATTCTCCCTCTTTACAAGGCACTGTTAGACAGACATTATGGGAAGGGTATAAAGGTTGGACTAGATGGATGTATGTCTTTATACAACCTCCAATACTATTTTACTATGTAACTGTTATACAGACATTATGGGTAGGGTATAAAGGTTGGACTAGATGGATGTATGTCTTTATACAACCTCCAATACTATGTTACTATGTAACTGTTAGACAGACATTATGGGTGGGGTATAAAGGTTGGACTAGATGGACGTATGTCTTTATACAACCTCCAATACTATGTTACTATGTAACTGTTAGACAGACATTATGGGTGGGGTATAATGGTTGGACTAGATGGACGTATGTCTTTATACAACCTCCAATACTACGTTACTGTGTAACTGTTATACAGACATTATGGGTAGGGTATAAAGGTTGGACTAGATGGACCTATGTCTTTATACAACCTCCAATACTATGTTACTGTGTAACTGTTAGACAGACATTATGGGTAGGGTATAAATGTTGGACTAGATGGATGGATGTCTTTATACAACCTCCAATACTATGTTACTATGTAACTGTTAGACAGACATTATGGGTAGGGTATAAAGTTTGGACTAAATGGATGTATGCCTTTATACAACCTCCAATACTATGTTACTATGTAACTGTTATACAGACATTATGGGTAGGGTATAAAGGTTGGACTAGATGGACCTATGTCTTTATCAACCTCCATACTATGTTACTATGTAACTGTTATACAGACATTATGGGTAGGGTATAAAGTTGGACTAGATGACGTATGTCTTTATATACCTCCAATACTATGTTTACTATGTAACCTGTTATACAGACATTATGGGTAGGGTATAAAGGTTGGACAGATGGACGTATGTCTTTATACACCTCCAATACTATGTTACTATGTAAACTGTTTATACAGACATTATGGGTAGGATTAAAGGTTGGACTAGATGGACGTATGTCTTTATACAACCTCCAATACTATGTTGACTATGTAACTGTTATACAGACATTATGGTAGGGTATAAGGTGGTCTAGATGGACGTATGTCCTTTATACAAACCTCCATACTATGTTACTATGTAACTGTATACAGACATTATGGGTAGGGTATAAGGTTTGGACTAGATGGACGTATGTCTTTATACAACCTCCACTACTATGTTACTATGTACCTGTTATACAGACATTTAGGGGATATAAAGGTGGACTAGATGGACGTATGCTTTTAATACACCTCTCAATACATGTTCCTATGTAACTGTTATACAGACCATTATGGGTAGGGTATAAGGTTGGACTATGGACGTATGTCTTTACACCTCCAATACTATGTTACTATGTAACTGTTATACAGCGATATGTATGGTATAAAAGGTTGGACTCATGGACTATGTCTTTATACAACCTCCAATACTATGTTACTATGTAACTGTTATACAGACATTATGGGTAGGGTATAAAAGTTGGACTAGTGGACGTATGTCTTTATACAACCTCCAATACTATGTTACTATGTAACTGTTATACAGACATCTTTGGGTAGGGTAAAAGGTTGGACTAGATGGACGTATGTCTTGATATAACTCCAATACTATGTTTCTAGTAACTGTTTACAACAGACATTATGGTAGGGTATAACGGTGGGACTAGAGTTGGGAGGTTTTGTCACTGTGAGAACGGTAAAGCTATGGACTTTCCTTCCAGTGGACTTTGAAATGGCAGGTTCATTGGTCATTTAATAAAAGCTGATGAGTTTCACAACCAGAATCTTACAACGTTCTGGGATTATACATAAAGTAGAGTTGGAAGGGTTTTGTCACTGTGAGAACGTAAAGCTATGGAACTTGTCTTCCAGTTGAACTTGTTATGGCAGGTTCATTGGTCCGTTTTAATAAAACTGGATGGAGTTTCTACAAACAAGGAATGTTACAAGTTACTGGTCTTGATACATAACGTAGAGTTGGGATAGGGTTTGTCACGTGAGAACAGTAACTATGGACCTGTCTCCAGTGTACGTTGTATGGCAGGTTCAATTGGTCATTTAATAAAAGCCTGGATGATTGTTCTTACAAACAAGAGTTTACAAGTTATCTGTTGATACAGAAGTATAGTGGGGAAGGGTTTGTCACGTGAGAACGGTAAAGCTTGGAACTGTCTTCCAGTGACGTCTGTTATGGCAGTTCATTGGTCATTTAATAAAAGCTGATGGTCTAACAAAACAAGTGAATGTACAGTTACTTGGGATTGATACTTAGAGTAGAGTTGGGGAAAGGTTTGTCCACTGGTGAGAACGGTAAAGCATGGAACTGTCTTCCGTGGACGTTGGATGGCGGTTCATTGGCCATTTAATAAAAAGCTGGATGAGTTTCTACAACCCCAAGGGGGAATGTTTTACAAGTTCCTGGTATGATACCTAAAGTAGAGTTGATCCAGAGGAAATTCCGATTGCCACTTGGAGTCAGGAAGGAATTAATTTCCCCCTTCATACTTTGTGTGGGGGTTTTTTGCCTTCACTCTGGAGCAACAGTTAGGCGAAAGAGGAATTGCTAGATGGGTTGGACTGGATATCGATGGTCTTTATTCAACCTCAAAATACTTATCTATACTTACTAATAAAGGGTTGAATTAATGAACGATGTCGTTTTAGACAACCTCCCATACTAATTTACTAGATGTAACTGTTAACAGACATTAATGTAGGGTATAAAGTTGGACCATAGATTGACGTATGTCTTTATACAACCTCCCATACTATGTTTACTATGTAACTGTTATCCAGAATGATGGGGTAGGGTATAAAGGTTGGAATATTGACGTATGTCTTTAGAACTCCAATACATGTTACTATGTAACCGTTATACTACATTATGGTAAGGGTATAGGTTGGACTAGATTGCCGTATGTCCCTTTATATAGACCCTCCAATACTATGTTACGAGGTAACTTTACAGACTTAATGGTAGGGTATAAAGGTTTGGATGAGACTACGTATGTCTTTATACACCTCCAATCATGTTACTATGTAACTGTTCTAACAGCATTATGGGTAGGGTATAAGTTGGACTAGATGGACTTATGTCTTTTTTATCAACAACTCAATACTATGTTACTCATGTCACGTGTTATCACAGACTTATGGGTGGGTATAAAGGTTTGTACTAGATGGACGTAATGTCTTATACAACCTCCAATACTATTGTTACTCTGTAACCGTTTACATACATATGTGGTATCTAACTGTTGGGACTAAGATGGACGTATGTCTTTCAACCTCCAATACTATGCTACTATGTAACTGGGTTATACAGACATTATGGGTAGGGTTATAAGGTTTGACTAGAATCGACGTCTGTCTTTATACACCCTCCAATACTATGTTACTATGTAACTGTTATAACTACAAGTATTGGTAGGGTATAAAGTTGGACTGATGGACGTATGTCCTTTATACACCTCCAATACTAGGTTACTATGTAACTGTTTACAACATTATGGTAAGGATATAAATGTTGACTAGATGGACGTTGTCTTTATACAACCTCCAATACTATGTTACTATGTACTGTTAAACATACATTATGGTCGGGTATAAAGGGTTGGACTAGAATCGACTATGTCTTTCTCAAAACAACGTCCAATACTATGTTACGATGTAACCCGTTCTACAGACCATTCTGGGTAGTGTATAAAGGTTGGCCTAAGAGGGACCGTATGTCTTTTATAGTAACCTCCATCTATTTACTATGTTAACTGTTATACACATTATGGGTTTAGGGTATATAAGGTTTGGCGCAGATGGACGTATGTCTTTATAAAACCTCCAATACTATGTTATCTATGTAACTGTTATACAGAACATTATGGGTAGATATAAGTTGGACTATATGGACTAAGTCTTGTATACAACCTACATACTATTTACTATGTAACTGTTATACAGACATTATGGGTTAGGGTATAAAGGTTGGACTAGATGGACGTAGTCTTTATACAACCTCCCAATTACTATTACTGACGTAACCGTTTAACAGAACTTATGGGTAGGTGGTCTAAAGTTGACTAGAACGGAGCGTATGACCTTATACCACCTCCAATACTATGTTACTATGTAACTGTTTATACGACATTACTGGGTAGGTATCAGTTTTTGGACTAGATGGACGTATGTCTTTATACAACCTCAATTACTATGTTTACTATGTAACTGTTAACAGACATTATGGTGGTAATAAAGGTTGGGACTATATGGACGATAATGTCCTTTATACAACCTCCAATACTAATGTTACTATGGAACTGTTATCCAGATATTGTGGGTATGGTATAAAGGTTTGGACTTAGATGGAGCGTATGTCTTTATACAACCTCCAATACTTGTACGAGTAACTGGTTGCAGACATTATGGGTAGGGTATAAAAGATTGGACTAGATGGACGTATGTCTTTATACACCCCTCCAAACTAAGGTTCTACCTATGTAACTGTTACAGACATTATTGGTAGGGTATAAGTTGATAGATGGACGTAAGGTTTTAATATAACCTCCAAATACTATGTTACGAGGTAACTGTTGACAGACATTGGGTAGGGTATAAAGTTGGACTAGAGTTGGAAAGGGTTTGTCACTGTGAGAAACGTTCAAGCTTATTGGGAACTGTCTTCCAGTGGACGTTGTAATGCATGTTCATTGGTCAGTTTAATAACAGCTGGATGATTTCTACAAACAAGGAATTTACAAGTTACTGGGATTGGATACTAAAGTAGAGCATTGGGAAAGGGTTTGTCACTGTGAACGTAAACGCTATGGACACTGTCTTCCCATTGGGCCGTTGCGCTTTACTGGCAAGTTCATTGGTCAGATTAATAAAAAGCGGATGAGTTTTTCTACAAACAAGGATGTTTACAAGTTACTGGTATTTAATACCTAAAGTAGAGTTGGGGCAGGTTTTGTCAGCTGGAGAACGGGGGTGGGGAGTTAAAGCTATGGAACTGTATTCCAGTGGACGTTTGTTATGCAGGTTCATTGGTCGTTTAATAAAACTGGATGATTTTCTACAAACAAGGAAGGTTACACGTTACTGGGCTTGATACATAGAAGTAAGAGTTTGGTAAAAGGTGTTTTGTCACTGTGAGAACGGTAAAGCTATGGAACTGTCTTTCCAGTGACGTTTTTATGGCATGTTCCTTGGTCTTTTCATAAAAAGCTGATTAAGTTTCTACAAACAGGAATGTTACAAGTTACTGGGATTGATACATAATAGAGTTGGGAAGGTTTGGTCACTGTGAGAACGGTCAAAGCTATGAACTGTCTTCCAGTGACGTTTTATGGGCAGGTTCATTGGTCAGTTTAATAAAAAGCTGGATGAGTTTTCTACAAACAGGAATGTACAATTTACTGGTCTTGATACATAAAGTAGAGTTGATCCAGGGAAATTTCCGATGGCCACTGGGAGCAGGAAGAATATTCCCCTTCATAATTGTGTGGGGGTTTTTTGCCCTCCTCTGGATCAACATTCGCAGAAATGAGGATATTGCTCGATGGTTTGGACTGGATGGACTTATGTCTTTATTCACTCAACATACTATACTAATACTATACTATAAGGTTGAATTAGATGAAAAATGATGTCTTTATCACCCTCCAATACGATGTTTACTAATGTAATGTTCGACAGACCTTCTGGTCGGGTATAAAGGGTCTGGACTATATGGATAGATGGACTATGTCTTTATCAACCGTCCAATAGCAGTGTGACTATGTAACTGTTTATACAACAGTATGGGTAGGGTTATAACGGGTGAACTAGATGTACGTATGTTTTTATACAACCTCCAATACTCACGTTACTATGTAACTGTTAACGAACATTATGGTAGGGTATAAAGGTTGGACAGATGGTCCGTATGTCTTATAAACCTCCAATCTATTACAAATGTAACTGTTATACGACATGAATGGGTAGGGTATAAGGTTGGAACTAGACGGACGGACGTATGTCTTTATCCAACCTCAATACTATGTTACTATGTATGTTATAACGACATTATGGTCGGGTCATAAAGGGGTCGGACTAGATGGACGGTATTCTTTATACCACCTCCAATCTAATGTTACTGTGTAACTGTTATACAGACATTATGGGGGTATAAAGGTTGGACTAATGGACATAATGCCCTTTATACACCGCCAATACTATCTAGCACCTGTGTAAGTGTTATACAGACTTAATGGGTATGGTATAAAGGTCGGACTAGACGTACGTCTGTCTTAACAACCTCCATACCTACTGTTACTATAGTAACCTGTTATAAATACAGACATTTATTGGTAGGGTATAACTATAGGTTTGGGGGGGGAGGGTTTTAGCAGGCTCACTGGGGTATAGATTGTCCAGAAAAAGCGGTGTAGATAGGCCATTGGTGGGTGGACGGGGGGTGGGGGCAGCATAGGGGATAGGGAGGAATGTTATCAAGTGTACGAATAAATTACAGGATCATAATCTAAATGTTGTTGGCAATGCGAGAAGCTGGCTGACAAAATGGGTTGAATTGGAAATTATGCATTGACTGAAAAGTATGATGTAATGGTATAGCAAGAAACGTGGTTGGAACAGTTCTCCGACTGGCTGTAAAATATAGAGTATAACATGCCTTGGTTGAGGCATGACAGAAAAAAAAGGAACAGGGGAGGAGTCTGTGTATAGGTTAAAAAGAATTGGAGACGCCAATTTATAACAGAAGAGATAGCTTTCTGAGATGGATGATACAGTGGATGCACTGGTGGAATTCGGCAACATGAAGGGGGTAAGTCATTTTTTGGTTGTCGCTATAACGGCCAAATCTAGCAGAGAGGAGTGATCCACTTTCATATGCAGTTGGCAAGGGCCTGCACGTTTGGGGAGTGGTGCTCATAAATATACAGAGAAGGAATGTTCTGTACACACAATAAGCTATACCCTCATACTGTACTGTCTAAGGGAAACACTATGGCAGCTCCCACCAATATGTATAAATATAAATATACAGAGAAGGAATGTTCTGTACACACAATAAGCTATACCCTCATACTATACTGTCTAATGGAAACAATATGGCAGCTCCCACCCATATGTATAAATATACAGAGAAGGAATGTTCTGTACACACAATAAGCTATACTCACATTTGTGATACTGTACTAGATTGTTACTATGTGGGCACATTGTGATACTGTTAACTGATTGTTAATCATGTGGCACATTGCTACTGTTACTGATTGTTCGATGTGCACATGGTGGTTTTGGGGGGGGGGCTACTTTTACTGATTGTTACTATATGGCAGGTTGGATAACTGTAACTGATTGTTACTATGTGACATGTGATACTCGTTTTAATTTGTTACAATGTGGCACATTGTGATAAATACCGTTACTGCATTGTTACTATGTGGCAGGTTGTGATACTTTTACTAATTTTATAGCTTGCACATTCTGACTACTTTACTACTATTGTTAATATGTGCACATTGTTAATACTGTTACTAATTGTTTACTATGTGGCATCTTGTGAATACTATTACTAAGTTGTTACTAGGTGGCAGGTTTGAATATGTGAGTGCCTGTTACTTATTGTTACTATTGGACACTTGTGGATACTTTTACTTATTGTTACTAGTGGCACGTTGTGACTACTGTTTATGATTGTTACTATTGTGGCACATGTGATACTGTTACTGATTGTTACTATGTAGCCACATTGTGATACTTTTACTTATTGTTACTAATGTGGCACATTTTGATACATTACTGATTGTTACTATGTGCCCATTGTGGTATACTGTTACTGATTGTTACTGCTGTCATATGTGGCTACTTTTACTAATTGTTACTATGTGGCACATTGTGATACTATTTTACTGATTGTTACAACAAATGTCGTCATTGTGCTACTTTTATCATTTTATTACATGGCACTTGTAATACTATTACTATTGTTACTATGTGGAACATTTTGATACCGTTACTGATTGTTACCGTGTGGCAGGTTTTACAAAGAACAAAGGGATGAATGCCTTATTAAATGCCACATGTGGGTGTGTTACTGACGTTTACTACTAGTGATGTTGTGTACTATTTGATGGTCTATGTGGTCACCTTGTGAATCTGTTACTGATTTACCATGTGGCACAATTGTGATACGGTTTAGTTACTAATTTGTTACTATGTGGCACGTTGTGATACGGTTACTGATTGTTACTATGTGGCACATTGTGAACCGTTACTAATTGTTATTATGTGGCACATTGTGATACGGTTACGTATTGTTACTTTGTGGCCATTGTGATATGGTTACTGGTTTCGATGTAGCACATTGTGATACGTTACTTATTGTTACTATGTGGCACATTGTGATATGGTAACTGGTTGTTACTATGACCACATTGTGGCACTGTTACTTATTGTTACTATGTGGCACATTGTGATAAGGTTACTGATTGTTTACTTGTGATACAGTTACTATTGTACTTGTGGCACATTGTGATATGGTTCTTATTTGTTACTATGTAGCACATTGTGAGACTGTTACTAATTGTTACATTTGGCACATTGTGATATGGTTACTATTGTTACTATGTGGCACATTGTGATGCATTTACTTATTGTTACTTTGTGGCACATTGTGAGACTGTTTACTAATTGTTACTATTTGGCACGTTGTGATATTGTTACTTATTGTTATAATGGCAATAGTGGCCATTTGATACAGTTACTTGTTGTTAACTTTGTTGGCACATTGTGAATTGTTACTTAACCTTTATATTTCTATTTGGCACATTGTGATACGTTTTACTGATTTTTACTTTGTGGCACATTGTGACATGGTTACTGATTTTACTATGTAGTACACATTGTGATACGTTTACTATTGTTACTATGTGATACTGTTACTTATTTTACTAATGGCAACATTGTGGCAGTGTTACTGGTTTGTTCCTATGTAGCACATGTTATAATGGTTACTGATTGTTGCTATGTGGCTTGTGATACAGTTACTTATTGTTACTACGTGATACATTGTGGTATGTTACTTATTGTTACTATGTGGCACATTGTGATATGGTTCTGATTGTTACTACTTTGTGGCACATTGTGATACGGTTACTGATGTTACTAGTATCCCATTGTGATATGGTTTACTGATTGTTACTATGTGGCACATTGTATATGGTTTAATGATTGTTGCTATGTGGCACATTGTGATACAGTTACGTTATCGTTACTAAATGTGAACATTGTGTGTGTTACTTATTGTACTATGTGGCACATTGGTAGTGTTACTATTGTTTATCTATGTGAATGTTACTTATTGTTACTATTATGTGATACTGTTACTTATTGTTACTATATGGCACATTGTGGTAGTGTACTGATTGTTACATGTGGCACATTGTGATATGGTTACTGATTGTTGCTATGTGTGCACATTGTGATACGGTTACTCTTATTGTTACTATGTGATCATTGTGGTGTGTTACTTATTGTTACTATTGTGCACATTGTGGTATGTGTACTGATTGTTGCTATGTGGCACATTGTGACAGTTTCCTTATTGTTACTATGTGCACATTGTGGTAGTGTTTTAATTGTACTATGTGGCACACATTGTGATATGATTACTGATTGTTACTAGTGCACATTTTTATATGTTACTGATTGTTACATTGATCATTGTGATACGGTTTACTGATTGTTACTATGTGGCCATTGTGATATGTTTACTGATTGTTACTATGTGGCACATTGTGATATGTTACTGATTGTTACTATGTGGCACATTGTGGATATGATTACTGATTGTTACTATGTGGCACCTTGTGAATGGTTAACTGATTGTTACTATTTATACTTGTGATACGGTTACTGATTGTTACTATGTAGCACATTGTTATACTGTTAGTGATTGTTACTATGTGGCACATTGTGGTACTGTTTAGTGATTTATACTTTTACAGATTGTTACTACTTCATACTGACTGATACTTTGGTGGTACTTTTACTAGAGTATCTTGTTGTTAATTTTTTTTTTTCCTGCACACACGTCCATTATTCTTGGTGTTATAGGATTGTGCTGGAGATGTTATTGGACCTTTCATCTCCCTGTTTTATTGATCGTTCACAAGCGGTGTCCACACCTGTGGGTCCCTTAGGTGTGAACAGGATTGGGAAAGTATCATTTTAATTTCAGTTCCTTAGCTCCTGAATTCCCCAGTACACGGGTCTGTAATGTAATGAACACATATTCGCAGGATATCGCCATGGCAAGATTGTTATTCTTGGTGTTCATAAAGCCAACATTTTTTGCAGCGTTAAGTATCGCCACAGTGATGTCCGACAGTACTGTCTTTTATACCAGACTTACAGGTTATTCAATAAAAGTTCTTATCGTTTAAATGGGTGCTCATTTTGCCCCACCAATCAGATGTTAGCTTTCAAATGTTAAATAAGATCTGATTGGTTGGGGCAAAATGAGCACCATTTTAAACAATAGAACTTTATTGAATCTCCCTGTTAGTGCGCTAAATAGGGCAATGTCACTGTAGTCATTGCGTTAAGTCCTGTTAGGTAAATGATGGGAAATATATTAGTGAAGAAACCTTCACTTGGCTAAAGAATGGAAAATGCAACTTTATAATGAAGTTTAAACCCAGGAAGAAGGAATCAGGTCATAGGTGAATTCGGTCCCAAGCCTGTCGCTTCCTCAAGATCATAGCTAACAGGTACCAATGGGCGAAATCCCTTTAATCCCCAAGCCTGTCGCACGCCCCGACCCTTCATCTGGTTCAATAGTGGCCAACTCAGCTCCATATATCAGCTCCATATATCAGCACCATATATCAGCTCCATATATCGGCTCCATATACCGGCACCATATGTCGGCAAGGCTCAATATGTGGGCTCCATATGTCGGCACCATATGTCGTCCTCCTCCATGTGTCGGCTCCATATGTCGGCACCATATGTGGGCTCCATATGTGGGCTCCATATGTGGGCTCCATATGTCAGCACCATATGTCGGCTCCATATATCTGCTCCATATATCAGCACCATATATCGGCTCCATATGTCGGCACCATATGTCGGCCCCATGTGTCGGCCCCATGTGTCGGCACCACGTGTCTGCACCACGTGTCGGCTCCACGTGTCGGCACCACGTGTCGGACCACACGTGTCGGCACCACGTGTCGGCTCCACGTGTCCTCCACGTGTCGGCTCCATATATCAGCTCCACATATCAGCACCATATATCAGCTCTCCATATATCAGCACCATATACGCTCTATATCAGCACCATATATCGCTCCATATTATCAGCCACATATATCAGCTCCATATATCAGCTCCCTATATCAGCTCCATATATCAGCTCACATATCATCACCATATATCAGCTCCATATATCAGCTCCATAATTCATCATCCATATATCAGCTCCATATATCAGCCCATAATCAGCTCCATATATCAGCACCAATATCAGCTCCATATATCCAGCTCCATATATCAGCAACCATATATCAGTCCCATATATCAGCTCCATATATCAGCTCCATATATCAGCACCATATATCAGCTCCATAATCAGCACCATATATCAGCTCCATATATCAGCTCCATATATCAGCACCATATATCAGCTCCATATATCAGCTCCATATATCAGCTCCATATATCAGCTCCATATATCAGCACCATAATATCAGCTCCATATATCAGCTCATATATCAGCTCCATATATCAGCTCCTATATCAGCCCATATCATCTCCTATATCAGCTCCATATATCAGCACAATATATCAGCTCCATATATCAGCCATATACCAGCTCCATATATCAGCTCCATATATCAGCACCATTATCAGCACATATATCAGCTCCATATATCAGCTCCATATATCAGCACCATATCCAGCACCATATATCAGGTCCATAATCGCACCATTATCAGCACTTGCTCAAACTTGGCAGTTTTAAATTGGCGAAATAACGCAAGAAACCTTGTATGGAAATGGCGATTGCGGCAGTAATTACTACCGTTTAACTACCATGTACTACTGTAACTACTGTGAACTAATGTGTACTAATGTCACTACCATATAATAATATTAAAACACTGTAATACTGTTACTATGGTACAATATTGCTACAAACATGTAATACTATTACTACCTTGTAATACAATTACTACAGTATAATCATTTTACTTTCCTTAGACATACAGTATGAGGTATAGCTTATTGTTTGTACAGAACATTCTTCTCTGTATATTTATACATATGGGTGGGACTGCCATATTGTTTCCCTAGACAGTACAGTATGAGGGTATAGCTTTTGTGTGTACAGAACATTCCTTCTCGTATATTTTATACATATGGGTGGGATCTGCCATATTGTTTTCCCTTAGACAGTACGTATGAGGGTATAGCCTTATTGTATGTACAGAACATTCCTTCTCTGTATATTTATATATTTATCATATGGGTGGGAGCTGCCATAGTGTTTCCTTACAGTACAGTATGAGGGTTAGCTTATTGTGTGTACAGAACATTCCTTCTCTGTATATTTATATTTATACATATGGGGGGGAGCTGCCATATTGTTTCCCTTAGACAGTACAGGATGAGTGTATAGCTTATTGTATGTACAGAACATTCCTTCTCTGTATATTTATACATATGGGGTGGGAGCTGCCATATTATTTCCCTTAGACAGTACAGTATGAGGTATAGCTTATTGTGTGTACAAACATTCCTTCTCTGTATATTTATACATATGGGTGGGAGCTGCCATAGTGTTTCCCTAGACATTACAGTATGAGGGTATAGCTTATTGTGTGTACAGAACATTCCTTCTCTGTATATTTTAACATATGGGGGGAGCTGCCATAGTGTTTCCCTTAGACAGTACGATGAGGTTATAGCTTATTGTATGTACAAACATTCCCTCTCTGTATTTTTATACATATGGGGAGGGAGCTGCCATATTGCTTCCCTTAGACAGTACAGTATGAGGTATATCTTATTGTATGTACAGAACATTCCTTCTCTGTATTTTTATATTTATACATATGGGTGGAGCTGCCATATTGTTTCCCTTAGACATTACAAGTTAGGGTATATCTTATTGTATGTATAGAACATTCATTCTCTGTATATTTATATTTTATACATATGGGTGGGAGCTGCCATATGTTTCCCTTAGACAGTACGTATGAGGTATATCTTATTGTATGTATAGAACATGCATTCTCTGTATGTTTATTTATACATATGGGTGGGAGCTGCCATATTTTTCCCTTAACAGTAACGTATGAGGGTATAGATTATTGTGTATACAGAACTTCCTTCTCTGTATATTTATACATATGGGTGGGAGCTCCCATATTTTTTACCTTAGACAGTACAGTATGAGGGTATAGCTTATTGTATGTACAGAACATTCCTTCTCGTGTATATTTATACATATGGGTGGAGCTGCCATATTGTTTCCCTTAGACAGTACAGTATGAGGGTATAGCTTTTGTGTGGTACAGAACTTCCTTCTCTGTATATTTATATTTATACATATGGGTGTGAGCTGCATATGTTTCCCTTAGACAGTACAGTATGAGGGTATAGCTTATTGTATGAACAGAAACATTCCTTCTCTGTATATTTATTTATACATATGGTGGGATCTGCCATATTGTTTCCCTTAGACAGTACAGTATGAGGGTATAGATTATGTGTATGTACAGAACATTCCTCTCTGTTAATTTATATTATACATATGGGTGGGGAGCTGCCATACTGTTTCCCTTAGACGAGTAAATGAGGGTATAGCTATTGTGGTACAGAACATTCCTTCTCTGTATATTTATACATATGGGTGGGAGCTGCCATATTGTTTCCCTTAGACAGTACAGTATGAGTATAGCTTTTGTGTGTACAGAACATTCTTCTCTGTATATTTATACATGGGTGGGAGGCCATAGTGTTTCCCTTAGACAGTACAGTATAGGGTATAGCTATTGTATGACAGAATTCCTTCTCTGTATATTTATACATATGGGTGGGAGCTGCCATATTGTTTCCCTTAGACAGTACAGTATGAGGGTATAGCTTATTGTATGTACAGAACATTCCTTCTTCTTATATTTATATTTATACATATGGGTGGGAGCTGCCATATTGTTTCCCTTAACAGTACAGTATGAGGGTATAGCTATTGTATGTACAGAATATTCCTTCTCTGTATATTATATTATACATATGGGTGGGAGCTGCCATATTGTTTCCCTTAGACAGTACAGTATGAGGGTATAGCTTATTGTATGTACAGAACATTCCTCTCTGTATATTATAATTTATACAATTGTTGGAGCTGCCATATTGTTTCCCTTAGACAGTACAGTATGAGGGTATAGCTTATTGTGTGTACAGACACTTCCTTCTCTGTACATTTATACATATGGGTGGGAGCTGCCATATGTGTTTCCCTTAGACAGTACAGTATAGAGTATAGCTTATTGTATGTACAGAACATTCCTTCTCGTATATTATATTTATACATATGGGTGGGAGCTCATATATTGTTTATCTTAGACAGTACAGTATGAGGGTATAGCTTATTGTATGTACAGAACATTCCTTCTCTGTATTTTATAATTGGGTGGGAGCTGCCATATTGTTTCCCTTAGACAGTACAGTATGAGGGTAAGCTTATTGTATGTACAGAACATTCCTTCTCTGTATATTTTATTTATACATATGGGTGGGAGCTGCCATATTGTTTCCCTTAGACAGTACAGTATGAGGGTATAGCTTATTGTATGTACAGAAATTCCTTCTCTGTATATTTATATTTATACATAGGGTGGGACTGCCATTGTTTCCCTTAGACGTCAGTATGAGAGTATAGCTTTATGTAGTACAGAACATTCCTTCTCTGTATTTTATACATTATGGGTGGGAGCTGCCATATTGTTTCCCTTAGACATACAGTATGAGAGTATAGCTTATTGTATGTACAGAACATTCCTTCTCTAAAGTCACCAGACACAGTCATATATGGAGGTGTAATAATGGCAAGCCATATGGCAGGTCACATTCCATGTTTATTGGCCATTAGTTGCATTGTGGGTGTCTGGGTAAATCCGAATCCTGGGCTGGTAACATTGTGTGTCTAAGTAGAGCTTTCCGCCCGTGTGATTTCCCTCATCTCTCATCAATGTATATTTAGTCCTGGTTGGATTCTGCATTATCAGGGAGAGGTGACGGAGGGTGAATTTTAATTCCCCTTCTCTAATTTTGTGTGTGTGTTGTGTGTGTGTGTGTGTGTTTGTGTGTGTGTGTCCCAGTCTGATTATTAGAGAGTTTAAAGGTTATAGGATGAGACAAGGGCATCAGATGGCTCCATCCATCCACCCCACCCCCATCCCCACTCTATTTGTTTTTATTTAGTTAATACTCTTCCCTTTCATCCTCATTTCTGTACATGAATCAGTCTGTGTCCTTGGCTGGGTTCGATGCTTTGTTTTGAACATCATAGGTCTTGTCGCTGTCCCCTGGGAAACCAGATATTTATTTCAATCATGGATTTCCTTGATACTTTGTGACGCCGGCCAATCCCCTGTGAAAACCCACGCCAGGTCTCCCAGTCTTAAATCAATGGACAGCACAGGAAACACCAAATGTCCCTAATCAAGGGCTGCACAGAAAATTATTTCATTTCAATTTCTCTATTTAACTAACTCCCATTCCAATAAGGAAAGGAATCCCAGAGCCGGTATTTCTATCCCGTTTCCATTCCAGAACCCAGTCCAATAAGGAAGGAATCCCAGAGCCGGTATTTCTATCCCGTTCCATTCCAAACCCAGTCCAATAAGGAAGGAATCCAGAGCCGGTATTTCTATCCCGTTTCCATTCCAGAACCCAGTCCAATAAGGAAAGGAATCCCAGAGCCGGTATTTCTTATCCCGTTTCCATTCCAGAACCCAGTCCAATAAGGAAAGAATCCCAGAGCCGGTATTTCTATCCCGTTTCCATTCCAGAACCCAGTCCAATAAGGAAAGGAATCCCAGAGCCGGTATTTCTATCCCGTTTCCATTCCAGAACCCAGTCCAATAAGGAAAGGAATCCCAGAGCCTGTATTTCTATCCCGTTTCCATTCCAGAACCCTTCCATAAGGAAAGGAATCCCAGAGCCGGTATTTCTATCCCGTTTCATTCCAGAACCCAGTCCAATAAGGAAGGAATCCCAGAGCCGGTATTTCTATCCCGTTTCCATTCCAGAACCCAGTCCAATAAGGAAAGAATCCAGAGCCTGTATTTCTATCCCGTTTCCATTCCAAACCCAGTCCAATAAGGAAGAATCCCAGAGCCGTATTTCTATCCCGTTTCCATTCCAGAACCCAGTCCAATAAGGAAAGGACCCAGAGCCGGTATTTCTATCCGTTTCCATTCCAGAACCCCGTCCATAGAAAGGAATCCCAGAGCCGGTATTTCTATCCCGTTCCATTCCAGAACCCAGTCCAATAAGGAAGGATTCCTAGAGCCGGTATTTCTATCCCGTTTCCTTTCCAGAACCCAGTCCAATAAGGAAAGGAATCCCAGAGCCGGTATTTCTATCCCGTTTCCATTCCAGAACCCGTCCAATAAGAAAGGAATCCCCGAGCCGGTATTTCTATCCCGTTTCCATTCCAGAACCCGTCCAATAAGGAAAGGAATCCCAGAGCTGGGTATTCTATCCCGTTTCCATTCCAGAACCCAGTCCAATAAGAAAGAATCCAGAGCCGGTATTTCTATCCCGTTTCCATTCCAGAAACCAGTCCAATAAGGAAGGAATCCCAGAGCCGGTATTTCTATCCCGTTTCCATTCCAGAACCATCCAATAAGGAAGGATCCTAGAGCCGGTATTTCTATCCCGTTCCTTTCCAAACCCAGTCAATAGGAAAGGAATCCCAGAGCCGTATTTCTATCCGTTCCATTCCAGAACCCAGTCCAATAAGGAAAGGAATCCAGAGCCGGTATTTTCTATCCCGTTTCCATTCCAGAACCCAGTCCAATAAGGAAAGGATCCCAGCAGCCGGTATTTCTATCCCGTTTCCATTCCAGAACCCAGTCCAATAAGGAAAGAATCCCAGACCGGTATTTCTATCCCGTTTCCATTCCAGAACCCAGTCCAATAAGGAAAGGAATCCCAGAGCCGTATTTCTATCCCGTTCCCCTTCCAGAACCCATCCAATAAGGAAAGGAATCCCAGAGCGGGATTTCTATCCCGTTTCCATTCCAGAACCCAGTCCAATAAGGAAAGGAATCCCAGAGCCGGTATTTCTATCCCGTTTCCATTCCAGAACCCAGTCCAATAAGGAAAGGATTCCTAGAGCCGGTATTTCTATCCCGTTTCCTTTCCAGAACCCAGTCCAATAAGGAAAGGAATCCCAGAGCCGGTATTTCTATCCCGTTTCCATTCCAGAACCCAGTCCAATAAGGAAAGGAATCCCAGAGCCGGTATTTCTATCCCGTTTCCATTCCAGAACCCAGTCCAATAAGGAAAGGAATCCCAGAGCCGGTATTTCTATCCCGTTTCCATCCGAACCCAGTCCAATAAGAAAGGATCCCAGAGACGGTATTTCTCCCCTTTCCATTCCAGAAACCCAGTCCATAGAAAGGATCCCAGAGCCGGTATTTCTATCCCGTTTCCTTTCCAGAACCCAGTCCAATAAGAAAGGAATCCCAGAGCCGGTATTTCTATCCCGTTTCCTTTCCAGAACCCAGTCCAATAAGGAAAGGAATCCCAGAGCCGTGATTTTCTATCCCGGTTCCCATTCCAGAACCCAGTCCAATAAGGAAAGGAATCCCAAAGCCGGTATTTCTTCCCCGTTTCCATTCCAGACCCAGTCCAATAAGGAAAGGAATCCCAGACCGTATTTCTATCCCTTTTCCATTCCAGAACCCAGTCCAATAAGGAAAGGAATCCC
The DNA here is from genome assembly GCA_019447015.1 of Hymenochirus boettgeri. Lineage (NCBI taxonomy): Eukaryota > Metazoa > Chordata > Amphibia > Anura > Pipidae > Hymenochirus > Hymenochirus boettgeri. Next base: position 167,097 of record JAACNH010000547.1, read on the forward strand.
AGAGACGTATTTCTATCCCGTTTCCATTCCAGAACCCAGTCCTAAGGAACGGAATCCCGAGGCCGGTATTTCTATCCCGTTTTCCTTTCCAGAACCCAGTCCAATAAGGAAAGGATCCCAACCGGTATTTCTATCCCGTTTCCATTCCAGAACCCAGTCCAATAAGGAAAGGAATCCCAGACCGGTATTTTCAATCCCGTTTCCATTCCAGAACCCAGTCCAATAGAAAGGAATCCCAGAGCCGGTATTTCTATCCCGTTTCCATTCCAGAACCCAGTAAATAAGGAAAGGAATCCCAGAGCCAGTATTTCTATCCCGTTCCATTCCAGAACCCAGTCCAATAAGGAAAGGAATCCCAGAGCCACGTATTTCTATCCCGTTTCCATTCCAGAACCCAGTCCAATATAGGAAAGGAATCCAAGCCGTATTCTTCTATACCCCGTTCCATTCCAGAACCCCTCCTCAATAAGGAAGGATCCCAGAGCCGGTATTTTCTATCCCTTCCATTCCAACCCCAGTCCAAGAAGGAAGGAATCCCAGAGCCGGTTATTTCTATCCCGTTTCATTCAAACCCAGTCCAATAAGGAAAGGAATCCCCGATAGCCACGTATTTCTATCCCTGTTTCACTTCCAGAACCCAGTCCAATAAGAAAGGTCCCAGAGCCAGTATTTCTATCTCTATCCCGTTTCTTTCCAGAACCCGTCCAAGGTTTCTGTTTTGCTGACAACACAAACTTTGTCGACCATTAAAAACTTCAGAGGATGTGCAATCGTTACAGGGGATCTAATAGATTGTCACATTGGCTGCTAAGTGGCAATGAGATTCTTGTTGAGAAATGGAAGGTGATGCACAATCCTTGTGCTGCTTATACTATAATTGGCTGTGACAAGCTTCCCGGTTCTCCTGGTTAACAGCTGTCAGTCATGGATGTGACTGGGGTACGTATGGTTCACAAGGTCAGGATTTTGGACGTAACCCTTTAGTTGTAGTTGGAATGGTCCAATGTAAGTGGTTCCTAGGAAGTCCGTTGATGGTGGTTAAGATGAAAGGTTGGGTGTGTTGTAGACACAGAGTATTTGTTACATTGTTACTTCCTTCTTCTTCCTCCAGTCTCCGGTCATATTGAAACGCAAGCACACGCAGAGGAGAGACTGTTGAAAAGGCTTTTCAGTGGGTACAATAAGTGGTCTCGTCCGGTGGCCAATATCTCAGACGCCGTGATGGTCCGTTTTGGGCTATCGATAGCTCAGCTCATTGATGTCGTAAGTAAAACTCACAGTTCACTTACATTAATATAAACTGTACCAGTACACATGGAACATGATATCTGTTCAGTTTGCTACACTCTATAGGCCACTTCCATAAAGGAAGTTAAGGAAGATTTAAATTTTACTCTGGGACGTAGGAGCGTTAATCTGGCAAACAATCTGCTCACCAGCCAAAAAGTAGATATCAATCCAGTATTTCTATATAGCCAAACTTTTATTTACAATAACAATTAAGGTTTATAATTAGAGATCCAGTTTCCTACCAACCAGAATAATCTGCAATCCAGACTTAAATGTAGATTTGGACTTTAGAATATCCCCTAACAACAGTCACTATATTCAAAGATAATTACCTAAAGAAACATAACCAAGTATTTTATAATCATCTGGGACTTTATTACATTCTACCAATAGATTATTAAATAAATACATGTGTAATGTGTACGGACAGATATAGCAACCAGACACAATATATATTATAAAGTTCCTTTCTGTACGGATATGATACGGAGGATACACTGTAACAGTGTTTGATCACCAGTGGAAGTGGAAAAGATGTTCTGTATATTTGTCCCTATATATAAATATATATATTATAAAGTTTCTTTCTGTATGGATATGATACGAGATCACTGTAACAGTGTTTGATACACAGTGGAAGTGGGAAAGATTTTCTGTAATTTTGTCCCTATATATATATATATATATAATAATTATAAAGTTCCTTTCTGTATGGATATGATACGGAGATACACTGTAACAGTGTTTGATACCCAGTGGAAGTGGGAAAGATGTTCTGTTATATTTGTCCCTATATATATATATATATATATATATTATAAAGTTCCTTTCTGTATGGATATGAATACGAAGGATACACTGTAACAGTGATTGATACCAGTGGAAGTGGGAAGATGTTCTGTATATTTGTCCCTAATATATATATATAGTAGATATTATAAAGTTCCTTTCTGTATGATATGATACGGATGATACACTGTAACGTGTTGGATACACACGTGGAAAGATGTTCTGTATATTTGTCCCTATATTATATATATATTATAAAGTTCCTTTCTGTATGGATATGAACGAGTACACCTGTAACATGTTTTGATACACAGTGGGAGATGTTCTGTATATTTGTCCCTATATTATATATATATATATAAAGTTTCCTTTCTGTATGGATATGATACGGAGGATACACGGTAACAGTGTTTGATACACGTGGGAAGATGTTTCTGTATATTTGTCCCTATATATATATATATATATTATAAAGTTCCTTTCTGTATGGATATGATACGGAGGATACACTGTACAGTGATTGATACACAGTGGAAGTGGGAAAGATGTTCTGTATATTTGTCCCTATATATATATATATAAATATATTATAAAGTTCCTTTCTGTATGGATATGATACGGAGGATACCCTGTAAACAGTGATTGATACACAGTGAAGTGGGAAAGATGTTCTGTATATTGTCACTATATATTATATATATATATAATAAAAGTTCCTTCTGTATGGATATGATACGGAGGTACCTGTAACAGTGTTTGATCACACAGTGGAAGGGGAAAGATGTTCTGTATATTTGTCCCTATATATATATATATATTATAAGTTCCTTCTGTATGGATATGATACGGAGGATACACTGTAACACGTGTTTGATACACAGTGGAAGTGGGAAAGATTTCGTATATTTGTCCTATATATATATATATATATATATATAAGTTACCTTCTGTATGGATATGATACGGAGGATACACTGTAACAGTGTTTGATCCAACAGTGGGAAGTGGGAAAGATGTCTGTATATTTGTCCCCTATATATATATATATATATATAAGTTCCTTTCTGTATGGATATGATACGAGGATACACTTGTAACAGTGATTGATCACACAGTGGAAGTGGGAAAGATGTTTCTGTATATTTGTCCCTATATCATAGTATATATTATTATAAAGTTCCTTTCTTGTATGGATATGATACGGAGGATACCTGTAACAGTTATTGATACACAGTGGAAGTGGGAAAGTTGTCTGTATATTTGTCCCTTATATATATTATATTATAAAGTTCTTTCTGTATGGATATGATACGGAGGATACACTGTACAGTGATTGATACACAGTGGAAGTGGGAAAGATGTTCTGTGATATTTGTCCCTATATATATATATATTATAAGTTCCTTTCTGTATGGATTGATACGGAGGATACACTGTAACGTGATTGATACACAGTGGAGTGGGAAAGATGTTCTGTAATTTGTCCCTATATTATATAATATTATATTTCCTTTCTGTATGGATATGATACGGAGGATCCACTGTAACAGTGATTGATACACGTGGAAGTGGAAAGATGTTCTGTATTTTGTCCCTATATATATATGATATATTATAAAGTTCCTTTCTGTATGGATATGATACGGAGGATACACTGTAACAGTGATTGATACCCAGTGGAAGTGGAAAGTTGTTCTGTATATTTGTCCTATATATATATATATATATATATATTAAGTTCCTTTCTGTATGGATATGATACGGAGGATACACTGTAACAGTGTTTGATACACAGTGGAAGTGGGAAAGATGTTTGTTATTTGTCCCTATAATATATATATATATATATATAAAGTTCCTTCTGTAGGATATATACGGAGGATACACTGTAACAGGTTTGATACACAGTGGAAGTGGGAAGATGTTCTGTATATTTGTCCCTATAATATATATATATATTATTAAAGTTCCTTTCTGTATGGATATGATACGAGAGGATACACTGTAACAGTGATTGATACACAGTGGAAGTGGAAAGATGTTCTGTATATTTGTCCCTATATATATATATATTATAAAGTTCCTTTCTGTATGGATATGATACGAGGATATACTGTAACCAGTGATTGATACACATGGAAGTGGGAAAGATTTTTCTGTTATTTGTCCCTATATATATATATTTATAAAGTTCCTTTCTGTATGGATAGATACGACGGATACACTGTAACAGTGATTGATACACATTGGAAGTGGGAAAGATGTTCTGTATATTTGTCCCTATATATATATTATTATAAGTTCCTTTCTGTATGGATATGATACGGAGGATTACACTGTACAGTGATTGATACACAGTGGAAGTGGGAAAGATGTTCTGTATATTTGTCCCTTATATATATATATTATATAAGTTTCCTTTCTGTACGGATATGATACGGAGGATACCCTGTAACAGTGATTGATGACACAGTGGAAGTGGAAAGATTGTTCTGTATATTTCCCTATAATATATATTATAAAGTTCCTTCTGTATGGATTGTACGGAGGATACACTGTAAAGTGATTGATACACCGTGGAAGTGGAAAGATGTTTCTGTATATTTGTCCCTTATATATATATATATATTATAAAGTTCCTTTCTGTATGGATATGATACGGAGGATACACTGTAACAGTGTTTTGATACACAGTTGGAAGTGGGAAAGTGTTCTGTATATTTGTCCCTATATATATATATATATATATATATATATTATTATAAAGTTCCTTTCTGTATGGATTGATACGGAGGATACACTGTAACAGTGTTTGATACACCAGTGAAGTGGGAAAGATGTTCTGTATATTTGTCCCTATATATATATATAGATAAAGTTTCTTTCTGTACGGATATGATACGGAGGATGACACTGTCAGTGTTGATACCAGTGGAAGTGGAAGATGTTCTGTATATTTGTCCCTAATATATATTATATATTATAAAGTTCTTTTCTATTGATATGAGGACGAGAACACTGTAACAGTGACTTGATACACAGTGGAAGTGGGAAAGATGTTCTGTATATTTGTCCTAATATATATATATTATAAGTTTCCTTTCTGTATGGATATGAATACGGAGGATACACTGTAACAGTGTTTGATACAACATGGAAGTGGGAAGATGTTCTGTATATTTGTCCCTATATATATATATATTATAAAGTTCCTTTCTGACGATATGATCGGAGGATACACTGTAACAGTGATTTGATACACAGTGGAAGTGGGAAAGATGTTCTGTATATTTGTCCCTATATATATATATTATATATATATATATATTATATATATAGATATATAATAAAGTTCCTTTCTGTAGGATATGTACGGAGGATACACTGTACAGTTGATTGATACACAGTGAATTGGGAAAGATGTTCTGTATATTTGTTCCCTAATATATATATTTATATATAAGTTCCTTTCTGTATGGATATGATACGGAGGATACACTGTAACAGTGATTGATACACAGTGGAAGTGGGAAAGATGTTTTGTATATTTGGTCACTATATATATTATATATATATATATTATAAAGTTCCTTTCTGTATGGATATGATACGGAGGATACACTGTAACAGTGTTTGATACCGTGGAAGTGGAAAGATTCTGTATATTTGTCCCTATATATATATAATATTATAAAAGTTCCTTTCTGTATGGATATGATACGGAGGATACACTGTAACATTGTTTGATACACAGTGGAAGTGGGAAAGATATCTGTATATTTGTCCCTAATAATATATATATATATTATAAGTTACTTTCTGTATGGATAATGATACGGAGGATACACTGTAACAGTGTTTGATCACAGTGGAAGTGGGAAAGATGTTCTGTATATTTGCCACTATTATATATATATATTATAGAGTTCCTTTTCGTATGGATATGATAGAGATACACTGACCAGTGTTGATACACAGTGGAAGTGGGAAAGATGTTCTGTATATTTGTCCCTTATATATATATATTATATTTAAAAGTTTCCTTTCTGTATGGATTGATACGGAGGATACACTGTAACAGTGATTTGATACCCAGTGGAAGTGGGAAAGTGTTCTGTATATTTGTCCCTATATATATAATATATTATAAGTTCCTTTTCTGTAGGATATGATACGGAGATATCACTGTACAGTGATTGATACACAGTGGAAGTGGGAAAGATGTTCTGTATATTTGTCACTATATATATATATATATTATATATAGTATCCTTTCTGTCATGGATATGATACGGAGGTACACTGTACAGTGATTGATACACAGTGAAGTGGGAAAGATGTTCTGTATATTTGACCTATATAATATATATATAATATAAATTTCTTTCTTATGGATATGATACGGAGGATACACTGTAAACGTGATGATACACAGTGGAATTGGAAAGATGTTCTGTATATTTGTCACTATATAATATATATTAATAAAGTTCCTTTCTGTATGATATGATACGGAGGATACCACTGTAACAGTGATTGATACACAGTGGAAGTGGGAAAGTTTCTGTATATTTGTCCTATATATATATAATATATTATAAAGTTCCTTTCTGTATGGATATGATACGGATAGCTACTGTAACAGTGTTTGATACACACGGTGGAAGTGGGAAAGATCTGTTCTGTATATTTGTCCCTATATATATATATATATATATATTATAAAGTTCCTTTCTGTATGGATATATACGGAGGATACACTGTAACAGTGTTTGATACACAGTGGAAGTGGAAGATGTTCTGTATATTTGTCCTATATATATTATATATATGTATTATAAGTTCCTTTCTGTATGGATATATGACGAGGATACACTGTAACAGTGTTGATACACAGTGGAAGGGGAAAGATGTTCTGATATTGTCCCTATATATATATATATATAATATAAAGTTCCTTTCTGTATGGATATGATACAGAGGATACATATTACCAGTGATTGATACACCGTGGAGTGGGAAAGATGTTCTGTATATTTGTCCCTTATATATATATATATTTATAAGTTCCTTTCTGTATGGATATGATAGGGAGGATAACTGTACACCAGTGATTGATACACAGTGGAAGTGGAGAAGATGTTCTGTATATTTTTCTATATATATATAATATTAATAAAGTTCCTTCTGTATGGATATGATACGGAGGATACACTGTAACAGTGTTTGATACACGTGGAAGTGGAAAGATGTTCTGATATTTGTCCCTATTATATATATATATTAAAGTTTCATTTCTGTATGGATATATACGGAGGATACACTGTAACAGTGATTGATCCAGTGGAAGTGGGAAAGATGTTCTGTATATTTGTCCCTATATATATATATAGTATGAAAGTTCCTTTCTGTAGGATATGATACGGAGATACACTGTAACGTTGATTGTACACAGTGGAAGTGGAAAGATGTTCTGTATATTTGTCCCTATATATATATATATATATAAGTTTCCTTTCTGTATGGAATGATGGAGGATACACTGTAACAGTGATGATTAACAGTGGGAGTGGGAAGATGTTCTGTATATTTGTCCCTATATATATATATATATATTATATAAGTTCCTTTCTGTATGGATATGATAGGATGAGACCTGTAACAGTGTTTGATAACAGGGGAAGTGGAAGATGTTCTGTATATTTGTCCTAATATATATATATATATATTATATATTATAATATAGTTTCTTTCTGTATGGATATGATACGGAGGATACACTGTAACAGTGTTTGATACACAGTGGAAGTGGAAGATGTTCTGTATATTTTGTCCCTATATATATATTAAAAGTTTCCTTTCTGTAGGATATGATAACGGAGGATACCCTGTAACAGTGATTGATACACAGTGGAAGGGGAAAGATGTTCTGTATATTTGCCCCTATATATATATATATATATTATAAAGTTCCTTTCTGTATGGATATGATACGGAGGATACACTGTAACAGTGTTGATACACAGTGGAAGTGGGAAGAGATGTTCTGTATATTGTCCCTATATATATATATATAAAGTTCCTTTCTGTAGGATATGATACGGAGGATACACTGTAACAGTGTTGATACACATGGAAAGTGGGAAAGATGTTCTTATATATTTGTCCCTAATATATATATATATTATAAAGTTTCTTCTGTATGGATATGATACGGAGGATACACTGTAACAGTGATTTGATACACATTGGAGTGGGAAAGATGTTCTGTATATTTGTCCCAATTATATATATATTAATTATTATATTATATTATATTGTATATAAACTTTCCTTTCTGTATCGGAATGATACGGAGGATACACTGTAACAGTGATTGATACACAGTGGAAGTGGGAAAGATTTTTCTGTATATTTGTCCTATCTATAATATTATATATATACATAAGTTCCTTTCTGTTGGATATGATACGGAGGATCACCTGTAATGATTTATACACAGTGGAAGTGGGGAAAGATGTTTCTGTATATTTGTCCCTATATATTATATATATTTTATAAGTTCCTTTCTGTATGGATATGATACGGAGGATACACTGTAACCGTGTTTGATACACAGTGGAAGTGGGAAAGAGTTCGTTATATTTTGTCCCTATATATTAATAATATATAATATATATATATATATAGATTATGTTAATCCTTCTGTATGGATATGATACGGAGGAATCACTGTAACAGTGTTTGATACACAGTGGAAGTGGGGAAAGATGTTCTGATATTTGTCCCTATATATATATTATAACAGTTCCTTTCTGTAGGATATGATACGGAGATACACTGTAACAGTGTTTGATACACAGTTGGGAAGTGGGAAAGATGTTCTGTATATTTGTCCCTATATATATATATATATATATAAAGTTCCTTTCTGTAGGATTGATACGGAGGATACACTGTAACAGTGTTTGATACACGTGGAAGTGGAAAGATGTTCTGTATATTTGCCTATATATATATTTATATATTATAACGTTCCTTTCTGTACGGATTTATACGGAGGATACACTGTAACAGTGTTTGATACACTTGGAGTGGGAAGATGGTTCTGTATATTTGTCACTATATATATATATATATATATATATATATATATATAGTTCCTTTCTTTATGGATATGATACGGAGGATACACTGTAACAGTGATTGATACACAGTGGAAGTGGGAAAGATGTTTCTGTATATTTGTTGTCCCTATATAAATATATAGTATATATATCTATATATATATTAGAAATATTAGGGATATATATATATCTTCTAATATCATCTATATATATATTAATATATATTAATTTCATAAGTTCCTTTCTGTAGGCAATGATCGAGTTAGACCTGTAACAGTGTTGTATACACGTGACTAGGAAAGATGTTCTTAATCTTTTCCCTATATCTATATATATTATAATCTTTACGTATCGAGATAATTTTACGTAGTGAATGTCTTCATGTCCCTATTATTCTATCATATCTATATCTATCTTATCTATCTACTTATAAATGTTCCTTTCTGTACGGATATGATACGGATGATACACTGTAACAGTGTTATACACCGTGAATGGGAAGGATGTTCTTATATTTTGTCCCTATAATAATATACTATATATATATATAGTTATATCCTTTCTTAGGATACATACGGAGGATACACGGTGCTGGAGATGTTAATTAATTGGGACCTTTCATCTCCCTGTTTTATTGACTCGGTCACAAGCTGTGTCACACTTGTGGGTCCCGTGACGGTGTGAACAGGATTTGGAAAAGTAATCTTTTAATTTCAGTCTTCTGCTCCTGAAATTCCCAGTACACGGTCTGTAATGTAATGAGACTATATTCGCCAGGATATCGCCATGGCAAAGATTGTGATTCTTGTGTTCATAAAGCCAACAAAATTTTTTCGCAGCGTAAGTTCGCCAACCAGTGATGTTCCGACAGTACTGGTCTTTCTATACAGACTTAGCAGGGTTATTCAATAAAAGTTCTTATCGTTTTAAAATGGTGCTCATTTTGCCCCAAACCACCAGATGTTAGCTTTCAAATGTAAATGAAGATTCTGATGGGTTGGGGACCAAATGAGCACCATTTTAAACAATAGGAACTTTATTGGAATTCCCTGTTTAGAGCACAATGGGCAATGTCACGTAGTCATTGCGTGAAGTCCTGTTCAGGAACATGATGGGAACTATATTAGTTGAAGAAAACCCTTCACTGGCTAAAGAATGGAAAAAATGCAACTTTATATAAGAAGTTTAAACCCAGGATCGAGAAGGAATTCAGGTCATGAGTGTGAATTCTGTACCAAGCCTGTCGTCCTCAAGATTATAGCTAACAATGTAACCAATGAGAGAAATCCTTTAATCCCAAGACCTGTCGCAACCCACCTGAACCACCGAACCCTTCATCTGGGTCAATAAGTGGCAACTCAGCTCCATATACAGCTCCATTAATCAGCACCATATATCAGGCCTACCATATATCGGCTCCATATACACGGCACCATAGGTCGCAAGGGCTCAATATGTGCGGCTCCCTATGTCGGCCACATATGTCGGCTCCCATGTGTCGGCTCCATATGTCGGCACCAATGGGGGCTCCATAGTGGGATCTCATATGTGGGCTCCATGATGTCAGCCCACTATGTCGGCTCATATATTGCTCCATATATCTCAGCACCATATACGGCCTCATAGTCGGCACACATATGTCGGCCCCATGTGTCGGCCCCAGTGTCGGCACCAAGTGTCGCACCACGTGTCGGCTCCACGTGTCGGCACCACGTGTCGGCACCACGTGTCGGCACCAGGTCGGCCGGTTCCACGTGTCGGCTCTATCTCCCATACGCATTATTCGCTCCAATATTCGACAATACGCCCATATTCCGCACCTATCGTTCATAGCATTCGTCCACAGCTCCAAGCCTAGTCTATACACACAATATAAGTCCAATCCTACGCTCCATATCAGACCCACCATGTATCAGGCTCCACATATTTATCATGCACCAATACAGTTCAATATATTCAGTGCCCAATTGATCCATATGGTCACCCCCCATATATACTCAATGCTGTTCCAAAGCCTCACATTATATACTCATTCAACCACCACTATCCATGCTCCAATACTCCTATTTCAGCACCAATATATTACAGCTCCATGATCGAACATATCAGGCTCCATATATCAGCCATATCAGCATCATAATCAGCCCATATATCAGAATCCATATATCAGGCACCTATATCATCCATAAGTCCTATCACCATATATCAGCTCCATATATCAGCACCATATATCAGCCTCCATATATCCCAGCTCAATATATCAGCACATAACAGCGTCCATATATCAGCTCCATAATCAGTCCATACAGCATATATCAGCCTTCCATATATCAGCTCCAATACAGCTCCATATATCAGTCCATATATCAGCTCATATATCAGCTCCATATATCAGTACATATATTCAGCTCGCATATATACAGCACCATATATCAGCTCCATTATCGCACCATATATCACCCATATATCAGCTCTAATATATCAGCACCATATATCAGCCCACTATCAGTCCATATATCAGCTCCATATATCAAGCACCATATCATCCAGCACCATATATCAGCTCATTCCGCACCATATATCAGCACTTGCTCAAACTGTGCAGTTTTAAATTGGGCGAAATAACGCAAGAAACCTTGTATAGGAAATGGCCGATTGCGGGGCAGTTAATTACTACCGTTTTAACTACATGTACTATGTAACTACTGTGAACTAATGTTTACTAATGTCACTACCATAACTAAATTAAAGAAATGTAATACGTTTACTAATGGTACAAGATTGCTACAAACATGTAATACTATTAACCTGTCGATACAAATTACTACAGTATAATCATTTTACTTTCCTTAGACAGTACAGTATGAGGTAGTAGGCTTATTGTGTGTACAGAACATTCCTTCTCTGTATAGTGTATAAATATGGGTGGGAGATGCCATAAGTGTGTTCCCCTTAGACAGTACAGTATGAGGATGCTTATGGTACCAGAACACCTCTTAATTTTTGGGGGATGCTAGTCCGTGACAGGAATGGGTCAGCTACTTTATGTGATTCTACAAAAGGTGGCTCTGGCGCGGATGAGTTTCTATAGGGACAGCGAAAAAATATATATAGTATATGTACAGAACATTCCTTCTGAATTTAATTAACAAAAGGGTGGGAGCTGCCATAGTGTTTCCCTTAGACGTACCGTATGAGGGTATAATGGTATTGTCGTGCTACAGAACATTTCTCTCTGTATATTTAATTATACATATGGGTGGGAGGTGCAATATGTTTCCCTTAGGAACAGTACAGGATGAGTGTATAGCTTATTGTAGTACAGAACATTCCTCTCATGTATATTGATACATATGGGTGGGAGCATGCACATATTATTCCTTAGACAGTACAGTTGAGGGTATAGCTTACTTGTGTGTGACAGGAACATCCTTTGCTGTTATTTTATAAATATGGTGGGAGCTGCCATACGGTTTCCCGTAGACAGTACAGTATGAGGGTTATAGTTATTGTGTGTACAGAACATGCCAATTCTCTGTATTTATACATATGGGTGGGAGCTGCCATTAGTGTTTCCCTTAGACAGTACGAGTATGAGGTTATAGCTTATTGATGTACAGAACATTCCCTCATCTGTATATTTATACATATGGGAGGGGAGCTGCCATATTGCTTCCTTCTTAGACAAGGTACAGTATGAGGGTATAGCTTATTGTATGTACAGAACATTCCTTCTCTGTATATTTATATTTATACATATGGGTGGAGCAAGCTGCCATATTGTTTACCTTAGACAGTACAGTATGAGGGTATACTTTATTGTATGTAATAGAAAACTATCATTCTTGTATATATATTTATATTTATACATATGGGTGGGAGCTGCCATATGTTTCCGCTTAGACAGTACAGTATGAGGGTATGATCTATTGTATGTATAGAAATGCATTCTCTGGGATGTTTATATTTATACATATGGGTGGGAGCTGCCATATTGTTTCCTTAGACAGTACAGTATGGGGTATAGGATTATTGTGTATACAGGGAAATTGCTTCTCTGTAGATTTATACATATGGGTGGGAGCTGCATATTTTTACCTTAGACAGTACAGTAGGTATAGCTTATTGTATGTACAGAACATTCCTTCTCTGCTTATTTATACATATGGGTGGGAGCTGCATATTGTTTCCCTTAGACAGTACAGTATGAGGGATAGCTTATGTGTGTGTAAAGAACATTCCTTCTCGTATATTTTATATTTATACATATGGGGTGTGAGCTGCCATATGTTTCCCTTAGACAGTAACAGTATGAGGGTATAGCTATTGTATAACAGAACATTCCTTTCTCTGTATATTTATATTATACATATGGGTGGGATGCCATAGTTGTTTCCTCTTTAGACAGTACAGTATGAGGGTATAGATTATTGTATGTACAAGAACATTCCTTCTCTGTGATTTATTTATACATATGGGTGGGAGCTGCCATACTGTTTCCCTTAGACAGTACAGTATGAGGGTATAGCTTTTGTGTGTCAGAACATTCCTTCTTGTATATTTATACATATGGGTGGGAGCTGCATATTGGTTTCCCTTAGGACAGTACAGTATGAGGGTATAGCTATTGTGTGTACAGAACATTCCTTCTCTGTATATTCTATACATATGGTGGAGTGGGCCATATGTGTTTCCCTAGCAGTACAGTAGAGGGTATAGCTTATTGTATGTACGAACATCCTTCATCTTATATTTATACATATGGGTGGGAGCTGCATATTGTTTCCCTTAGACAGACAGTATGAGGGTATAGCTTATTGTATTGTACAGAATATTCCTTCTTTTATATTTATTTTATACATATGGGTGGGAGCTGCCATATTGTTTCCTTAGACGTACAGTAGAGGGTATAGCTATTGTATGACAGAAATTCCTTCTCTGTATATTATATTATACATAGGTGGTGCGGAGCTTCCATATTGTTCACCTTGACAGTACAGTTATGAGGGTATAGCTATTGTGTGTACAGAACAATTCCTTCTCTGTAATTTATACATATGGGTGGGAGCTGCCATATTGTTTCCCTTAGGACAGTACAGTGATGAGGTATAGTTATTGTTGTACAGAACATTCCTTCTCTGTATATTTTTTTACATATGGGGGGAGCTGCCATATTGTTATCTTAGACAGTACAGTATGAGGGATAGCTTATTGTGTACAGAACATTCCTTCTCTGTATATTTATATATATGGGTGGGAGAGCTGCCATATTGTTTCTTAGAAAGTAACAGTATGAGGGTATAGCTATTGTAGTACAGAACATCCTTCTCTTGTATATTGATACATATGGGTGGGCGCTGCCATATTGTTTCCCTTAGACAGTACAGTATGAGGGTATAGCTTATTGTATGTACAGAAATTCCTTCTCTGTATATTATATTATTATACATATGGGTGGGAGCTGCCATATTGTTCCCTTAGACAGGACAGTATGAGAGGTATAGCTTATGTAGTACAGAACATTCCTTCTCTGTATATTTATATTATACATAGGGTGGAGCTGCCATATTGTTTCCTTAGACAGACAGGATGAGAGTATAGCTTATTGTATGTACAGAACATTCCTTCTCTGTATATTTATACATATGGGTGGGAGCTGCCATATTGTTTCCCTTAGACAGTACAGTATGAGAGTATAGCTTATTGTATGTACAGAACATTCCTTCTCTAACAGTACCAGACACAGTCATATATGGAGGTGTAATTAATGGCAAGCAATATGGCAGGTCACATTCCATGTTTATTGGCCATTAGTTGCATTGTGGGTGTCTGGGTAAATCCTACGTCCCTGGGCTGGTAACATTGTGTGTGTCTAAGTAGAGACTTTCCGCCCGTGTGATTTCCCATCATCTCTCTATCAATGTATTATTTATGTCCTGGTTGGATTCTGCATTATCAGGGAGAGGTGACAGGAGGTGAATTTTAATTCCCCTTCTCTAATTTGTGTGTGTGTGTGTGTGTGTGTGTGTGTGTTTGTGTGTGTGTGTCCCAGTCTGATTATTAGAGAGATTTAAAGGTTATAGGATAGAGACAAGGGCATCAGATGGCTCCATCCACCCCACCCCCCATCCCCACTCTATTTGTATTTTATTATAGTTAATACTCTTCCCTTTCATCCTCATTTCTGTACATGAATCAGTCTGTGTCCTTGGCTGTGTTCGATGCTTTGTTTGAACATCATAGGTCTTGTCGCTGTCCCCTGGGAAACCAGATTATTTATTTCAATCATGGATTTCCTTTGATACTTTGTGACGCCGGCCAATCACCTGTAGAAAACCCACGCCAGGTCTCCCAGTCTTAAATCAATGGACAAGCACAGGAAACACCAAATGTCCCTAATCAAGGGCTGCACAGAAAATTATTTCAATTCAATTTCTCTATTAAACTCCCAGTCCAATAAGGAAAGGAATCCCAGAGCCGGTATTTCTATCCCGATTAACCCACGCTGGTCTAGGAGTGAGGATATTAACCCACGCTGGTCTAGGAGTAAGGATATTAACCCACGCTGGTCTAGGAGTGTTATGCAAAAACCCAGTATGCCCTGCCATGCGTGATAGTGGGACCTAACCCTTAGTAATTGCCTTCTAATTAGTATTATATTACTAGAGGATATAATGAATGATACATGTTTGCCACCAGGGAGGATACACTGTAACAGATTGATACACAGTGGAAGTGGGAAAGATGTTCTGTATATTTGTCCCTATATATATATATATTATAAAGTTCCTTTCTGTATGGATATGATACGGAGGATACACTTTAACAGTGTTTGATACACAGTGGAAGTGGGAAAGATGTTCTGTATATTTGTCCCTATATATATATATATATATAT